>PVKS010006834.1:12241-76214 GCA_004027875.1 Aplodontia rufa | reverse complement strand
TGAACCAGTTTGCAGTCCCACCAGCAGTGTGACAGTGTTCCTCTTTTCCCACAGCCCCTCCAGCATCTGTCGTTGTTTGTATTCTTCATTTTTGCCACTCTAACAGGAGTGAGGTGGTATCTCATGGAAGTTTTGATTTGCATTTCCCTGATAGCTAATGATGTAGAGCATTTTCTCATATATTTATGGGCTTTCTGGACTTCCACTGGAGAGAAGTTCCTCTTGAGATCTTTAGCCCATTTATCGATTGGATTATTTGCGAGTTTGGATTTTAGTTTCTTTAGTTCCCTATATATTCTGGATATTAGCCCTCTGTCCGAGGTGTAGCAGGCAAAAATTTTCTCCCATTCTGTAGGTTCTCTGTTGATGCTCTCGACTAGATCTTTAGCTGTGCAGAAGCTTTTTAGTTCAATTGCATCCCATTCATTTAATTTTGATTTTACAGCATGCGCCATAGGAGTTCTATTAAGGAAGAAGCTGCCGACTCCTATAAGGTGTAGTGTTGACCCGACTTCTTTTTCTAGAAAATTTAAAGTCGTAGGCTTAATATCCAGGTCTTTGATCCATTTTGATTTAATTTTTGTGCAGGGCGAAAGATAAGGATCCAGCTTCAGTTGTCTACAAATGGCAGTCCAGTTTGTCCAACACCATTTGTTGAACAGGCTATCTTTCTTCCACACTATACTTTTGCCCCCTTTATCAAAGATCAAATAGTTAAGGATATGGGGGTTTGTCTCGGGATCTTCTATTCGGTTCCACTGGTCTTCAGTTCTGTTTTGATACCAGTACCATGCTGTTTTTGCTACTACAGCTCTGTAATATAATTTCAGGTCAGGGATTGAGATACCCCCTATTTCTTCCTTTCTATAGAGTAGTGTTTTGGCTAGTCTGGGTCTCCTGTTGTTCCATATGAACTTGAGAATTGCTTTATCTTTATCTCTGAAAAATGCCATAGGTATCTTGATGGAGATTGCATTGAATCTGTACAGGGCTTTGGGTAGAATGGCCATCTTTATTATATTGATTCTGCCTAACCATGAGCATGGAATGTTTTTCCATCTGCTCAGGTCTTCTGTAATTTTCTTTTTTTAGTGTTTGATAATTTTCTTTGAATAGGTCTTTAATATCCTTTGTAAGGTTAATGCCCAGGCACTCTGGTTTTTTTAAAAATGATAAAAGTAAAACTCAGCAAGCAAAGCTTTCGATGAGTTTGATGCTGTTGAAGACTTTTTTTTTTTTTTTAAAGAGAGAAACAACTTTATTTAGCTTTTCACAGGGCTTTAGTTACTCCAACACTTAGTTGTGTACATGGTGCTCGGGTTTGAACCTGGGTCCTTGTGCTTGCCAGGCAAGTGCCGAAACCACTGAGCCACCGCTCCAGCCCCCTGTTGAATACTTTTGGGCTCAATGCAATCACGTCCAGTTGTCTAGCAGTGTAACGCCTGGCTGTGACTCCTCGCTTCTTAATTTTGGTATTGAGCCTATGTGGGAAGATTAGAAAAACAGTTGGGGGTGGGGGAAAGATGTCTAAGTGACCTTAATCGCGTTTGGCTAGAGACACTGCTGTGCCTTATTGGAGGATCCTTCGTTGAACACAGTGATGATGTCTGTGGAGCTGTTGTTAAGGTTAGAGGTTAGGGTGATAAGATAACAGTACCGACAATTGAATGCAGAAGCAGAGGGGCTGTTACACATATAGACTTCCTCCAAAGATAGTGATTGATTATCAGTCCCACACAGAGACAGCTACTAAGGTGGCTCCCCCACTGAAACTAGGTTTTTTATTTAAGAAGACACCTTCTGAGTATTCTCCTAGGAGACTGCATCAAGCAATCATTCGAGATTTGGGAGCTGAACCAAAGCCTCTTAAGAGGCAGAGTGGACTGCATTTAAATTTGATTCTATTTAAATGTTGCTAAAATATAAGAGAAGTCTCATTTGCCTTTGTCATATACTTCTGTGTTCATTTGTTTTTCAATTTTTATTAGAGTGTTCACTATCCCAAAGAATTACAGTCTCCATGATTCACAGAATCCATAAGTGTGTTCCTGGCCCACTCTGTTTTAGCTTAGTAGAATTACCATCACAAGCATGTTTTACTCATCTACAATATTCAAAAGAACTTGCATTTCTATATCTTAACAGGAAAAAATTGAGTTTATGCTCCATTGTATGTAGGGGCTTATTTTGCTGGTTTGAAAGAGTCTGATGCATACAGCTTTCTAGCAATTTCCTTTGTTTCTTTTGACAGTATTCCCTTTGCTGTGCTCTTGCTGTACTCTTGCTGAGGGTTGCTAGATTTTATTTGTTCCCCTACTTGATAATGTTAGTGATTCTGCTCTCAGTTTCCCTTTTGTTTTGCTTTTGTTTTTAGCTCATGTAACATTGGTGAAGGATCCAGCAATAGGACACAAAGGTGGAATACACATTAATTTTGTGCAAAAAGGCAGGGGGGACGGCTGGAGAGGTGGCCTCAGTGGTAGAGTGCTTGCCTGGCATGCGTGAGGACCTGGGTTTAATCCCCAGCACCACATACACAACTAAGTGGAGGAAAAACAAAAACCAGATAAAAAATAAAATTAACTCTCTCTCAAAAAATTAAAAAATATATATGATAAAATTATTAATGTATTGATTTTGATTTCCTTCTTTCTTCCCTTCTAACAAATATGTATTGAAAATCCCTTATGTGGGGCAGGAGCAGTGACTCAGTGGTTATAGCACTTGCCTGGCATGCATGAGGATGTGGGTTTGAACCCCAGCACCACATACACGATGGAGTGTCAGAGCAATGAAAACCACATGAAAAACTAAATAAAATTGATTCTCTCTCTCTCTCACTATCCCTCTCTCTTTAAAAAAAAATCCACTATGTGTCAGGTATATGCATCTTAGGCTTATAATAGTGGCCGATATTCCTGTCTTTATGGAGTTTATGTTCTGATTATGGTGTTAAGAAACTGATGACTTAAAAAATTTTCACGTCAATCAGATGTTCAGTTTGTTATGAAAAATAAGAAAAAGAGAAGAGCGCTCACGTATCTCTTCCTTTGGGGAAGTGAGATGTTCTCTGACGGTTGTGTCATCTCCCTCATTATGTGGCACCGATGGAATAAAAAGATGCTTTCCAACCACAGCTCTCACCTGATGGGTCATCTGATGGGGACAACAGGCAGTGGGAATTTGTCAAAAGCTTTGTACCAGGGTAAGGGACATTGTGAAAGAGCATTTGCAAGTGTCAGAGGAACCCAGCTTCACATCTCGCTACTTACTGAGATTGGGCCACTTACTTGACTTCTCTGAGCCCATTTTTTCCCCCATCTAAAATGGGTAAATTAATCCTCCCTTAAAGGGGTATCATTAAATCACCAGTTTAAAATAATTGGCATACAGTACTTGGCAGGTGGGAGTTACTTTACTCAAAGGTCCCATCCAGTGGCAGAGGCAGATTGAGAACGTGTGGCCCCGCAACTCGCACTCTGCAGCCAGTTCTTCGTGTTGTCCCATGTTTGCTGTTAGTGATCTCTGGTGATTTTACCCACGCAAGACTAGATGTATTCATCATCTACTAGGAAGACAGCACCATACTTCCTCTTTGACTCTCTGGGCCTCAGTTTCCCCTGATGTCAGAAGAGGGAGTTGGACAAGAGTCCAGGGCTCTTTTGACCACATATGCCAGGTCCTGGTTTGCCTGGCACGGAGGCTTTCGTTGGACAGGAGACCTGGATGAGCCCTGTCCGGCGGGCCAACTATTGACCCTGACTCCAGGCTTCCTCCGTATCTCATTCCCTCCATTACTTCCCTGGTGTTGCACTAAACACAAAAATTCAACCTCGTCCTGCAGAAAAAGAATTCAAGCATAAAGTTAGCAAGTAAGTGAAGCACAGCCACATGCCCCCTCACCTCTACCCTCATCCTGGCTTGAGCGCCACTGACCAGCCATCTCAGCGGCTAAGGAATAGTCTGATGTTTTCCTCTCAATGCTCAATGTCACTGTTCACCTCCGCAGGAAGTGCCCAGTATGTCTGTCATCTCAGCCTCCAGCCTTGATGGGAATGAACATTCTCCAGTGAATGTAAGCGCAAGCTTCTTCTCCTGCTCCTCCTCCTCTTTGTTTCTCATTCTCCTTCCCATTAGTGTTATCATTACTACCAAGGGGGTGGCCACTATAGGAACAACGTACAAAAGGAGGCGCTCTCTGAGCAGGATGCTGTGAACTGGGGAGCTCACAGTGCTGCGGCTCCCTGGCGGGGAGCTCAGCTCTGCCAGCCGCAGTTGAGATATCACTTACCCAAGCAGGCTCTTCAGGGGCAGAGCCCATGCAGCATGTTTACAAGCTGTGTAGCTATTAGCAACATCTTACAGCTCCCGCTAATTAACGAGGGGAGCAAGAGGGCCAAATTGCATCAGTGTTTGGGTCTTAAATTGATACCAAAAAATAGCTCAGCGCAGGTGTGTTGTGAGTAAGCATCTTCCCCCGGCAGGTTGTTTGCTGCGCTTCAGCTGCGGCAGATCCCAAAGTGGCCCAACGCCAGGGTTACGAGTTTATTAAGGTCATTTAGATTGGTTAAACATAGCTGCTGTTTTAGCTGAGCCATAACACAGGACACATGTGCCAGTCCCCATAAATCCTATACCAGAAGCAACCTGGCCATTAGGTGGTGCCGCTGTACTGATTTGTGCTATATTCTAGGCTAATGTTGGAAGAGCCCCCGCTAAGGCACGTGTTTTTCTTTAAGTCTGGAAAGCAGTGTGGAGAATCCTCAAAAAATTAGGGTTGGATCCATCATATGACCCAGCTATCCCTCTCCTGGGTATTTTTCCAGAGGAGTTAGAATCAGTACATTACAGCCACACAGCAAAATCTATGTTCATAGCAGCTCAATTTACAATAGCTAAATTATGGAACCAACCCAGATGCCCCTCACTGGATGAATGGATCCAAAAACTGTGACATATATATACCATGGAGTTCTACTCAGCCATTAGAAATAATAATATTGCAGCCTTTGAAGGTAAATGGATGTCGATGGAAGAAATCTTGTTGAGCAAAGTTAGTCAAACCAGAGAGTCAAGGATTGAATGTTTTCACTCATTTGTGAAGGCTGGAGCTAGATCCAGGCCTGTGTGAAAGGTAGTCAGCCTCATGTATTAGACCCAGCAAAGGTGTAGCAACACATAATCTAGGGCAACCATAGATGTATCAGGAAGGAGGTGTGGCAGGTAGGGGAGGGGAAAAGGAGGGAGAATAGGGAGGGATCGAGGAGGTAAATCTGATTTAATATATGCATATCATATTGTTACTTTAAATGCATTTATGAATGTACAATAACTTAATTCCTTAATAAAATATAAAAAAGAATATATGCATACCATATTATTACTTTGTATGCATTTTTATATGCATTTTTGATTGTGCAATAACTAAATTTCTTAATAAACAATAAAATAAAATGTGTGTTATTCAAGCAGGAGCTCAGTGATTCTCTTACTTTCCGAAGTCTTTTCGTGCTGCTGTTTCTGGACCAAAGATGAATTCTCCTGTCTTCTAAAATCACCCTTTTGGTGTGATCCTAGTTTCTTCGGTAGGCCTTCATTGTTTACTCGACTTCTGCTATTTGAAGTGTTAAAATAACTTGGAGATTTGAGGTCACATCAGTTGCTGGTATCATGGATTTTATTATTCTGGGTACCTAGTGGCCTATTATTTTTTGTCCTTTGGTAGAGTGCGCTAGGATGCACCTTTTATGAAGGGTAGAGTAACATCTGCATGATACCATGTAGTTCTACGAGAGTGACACTAGGCAGAATCGAAAGCCAGCGTCTCCTCCCTCTCTCTGAGGAACAGCCTATGGTTTTGTGAGCTTTTCTGGCCAGGATGAAGCTGCAGGGCTTTTGGGCTCATTCCCAGCATTGTGGAAGAGGTTCTGGTGCCGCTGCAAAGTGGATCCCAGCACCTGAGATCCCTTTCAGGGTGTGCAGCATACCAGGGGCACTGGCTACTCTTGAGCAGAAGGGGGACAGGGGTCAATGGACAAGACTTTGTCTCTTCCTTTTTACTCCTTCTGGTCGCTGTCTTTCGAAAAATTATAAAAGTAATCATGCATCACTTTTTAATAATAATAATAATGATAATAGAAGACCACTTTTTCAGGCTGCCAGTCAAAGACACCCTACTCTCTTGGTTGTTTGCCTCTAAGCAGAGACAGAGGGGACTATGGACATAGGGCTGCCCCCTAGGGGTGGTCACAACTGTTGGGTAGGAAGCAATAAACCAGGAGGTGGGAACTGCCTGGTCACAACGCCCCCTGGCCCCCTGCAGGGAGGTTGGCCAAGACCTCGTATTTTGGGGGTGCTTTGAGAAGAGGGTGAGAGGAAAAGCTGCAATTGGAAGGCAGGAAGATGACTAAAGTCACTTGCTGCCTTTGACACCATTCCACGCTGAGCTCACAGGGGCGCTTTGAGGATTGCTGTTTGCTAATTACACGGTGGCGAGCATCATGTTCCTCGGAGGACAGGCCAGCCACAACAGTGCAAAACAGCAACCAAACATTGCTCCTAATGGTGCCTGATGCCTTTTGAAATTCAGTCTCGGGCTGGTCTCTTCTACCGTGCATCATAAACTCAGAGTTCTGCTGGAACCCCCAGAAAGGACAAAGCTGTCCTAACCTGGTTCTCAGCAAGACTTTTCATTCTTTCTCTCCTAATTGCTAGAGAAAACTCTCCTCCCTTTCATTAACCACATGCTATTATTCCTATCTCGATTCTAAAATTTACCCAGTCTCCTAACAGAGAGGAGAAAAAGCCAATTTCTCAGCGTTCAGCATCCTTCCAGGTGGGAGGGAGCAGGCAGGGTCGCTGCCCCAGGATAGAGCAGGTCCATTTCCCCTCCCATCACGATTCCGTCTGCTTTCCATCATATCTCACATCCTGGTCTTGCTTCATCAGCAGCAAGCCTGCGACAGAAAGCAAGCACTTTCACGAGGCATTGTTTTACACAGCGGATCCCCTCAGTGTGTTGATTTAGAAGGTTCCAGGGGAGCCCTGATGAGGCGGTTGTGCAATGCCAGGCTAACTGCATCTGAAAGAGCACCATATGCTGCCTTTACAACATCCCTTTGGTGTTTAATTTGATGAAACAATGTGCCATAATCAGCCGTGAGGACAGAAGCCATGATTGACGGAGGTCGACTCACGTGGTACAACTCTGATTTCAATATCCCCGTGCTAATCCTATCATTCGCTTGAGTTGGCTTGTTTTGGGCTACCTTCAAAAAAGTTATTTCTTTATTGGTCAAATTGCCGTGAGGTCTGGAAGATTTAATGTATCATAAAACTCATTAAATAACCAGCTTGGCAGCCCCTCTGCCGGGCAGTGTGCTGGCATATGGGGAATCCTAGCTGAAGACTTCAGCATTTATTTCAGCACCACCCAGCCAAGGCCTCAAGGGACAAATCCAGAGAGAGTGCAGAGAGAAGTGTGCTGGAAGCCAGCTTTCTTCCAACTTCATCAGGCACATGACTCGGGGAGCCCTTATTAAAATGCAGATTCAGCAGCATACCACAGAGATGCAGCCACATCAGTGTTTATAGCAGCACAATTCAAAATAGCCAAGCTATGGAGCCAGCCAAGGTGCCCTTCAACAGGTGAATGGATAAAGAAAATGTGGTATATATACTCAATGGAGTATTACTCAGCCATAAAGAAGATGACTTTATGGTACTCACCAATTAAATGGATGAAACTAGAGGCTATCACGCTAAGTGAAATAAGCCAGTCTCAAAAGGTCAAAGGTCGAATGTTTTCTCTCATATGCAAAAGCTGATCCAAAATAAGGAAAAGATCAGAGGTAGACAAAGGGAAAGGAAAGGGAGGGAGGAGGAACAGCATAGGGAAAGTTAGGGAACAAATCAGACTTTTCCATGTACATTTATGAATATATCATAGTGAATCTCACTAACACGTATATCAGCAAGACAGTAATTTAAAAATAAATAAACAAAAAATAACTCAAACTATTAGTCAATTACAGAAAGATCAGTAGAGTAAAGGGAAGAAAATAGAGGATGGGAGGAAGGGAGGGGAAGAGAAAATACTGGAGACAGAATTGGACCAAGTTATCCATGCCTTTCTGATGATGTCATTGTACAGTCTATTGCCATGTGTAACTAAAAGGAACCAATAAAAAATGAAAAACAAAAAATAAAATGCAGATTCTGGTTTAGCATGTCTTGCTAGGGGTACCAGTTGAGATACTGCCCTGCTAAGAAGGTGATATTGATGCCAGGGGTCCAAGGGCCACTGGAATAGAGAGCCAGGGGCTAGAGCATCCTGAGAACATTCGGTAACAGCAGCTAACATCTGCCAACCACAGGACTGTGTTGCCGTTCTGTACGTGTGTCATATTTGTTCATCCATTTCGTCTTTGCCTTCAGCCCCAGGAGGTGTGAATAATGTCACCTTCATCTCAGGGCACAGATCCCAAGGCAGAGACTAAGCAAATGATGACTGAACTCAGACAGCTTACAAGTCGTTGTGAGAAATTTCAAAGCCGCGTCCTCTGTCTGCTTAGCCTTATTGTTTGGCTGCTGTCTTCAACCCCTACTATGCTCCTTTTTACATAGGACTAAGGTCTTGGCCCCATCTGTACTTAAAGAAGGGGTGGCTGTTGTAGAGATCCTCTGTGCATTTGCACTGGGAAAAATTATGCCACTCAGAAGCTTTTTATTTTGAGAGAGAGAAAGAATCAATTTTATTTATTCATCTGTTTTTTATTTCTCCGACACTTGGTTATGTTTGTGGTGCTGGGGTTTGAACCTGAGTCTTCATGCATGAGGCCAAGTGCTCTACTACGGAGCCAGTGCTCCACCCCACCATTCAGAAGACTTAGGCTTGTCTTTTGGTATCCTTTTCCCTGAAAGATAACCTCTGCCAAACTGGAGTGCTGAAATTTAGAGTCAGTTGAATCAAAGTAATACGTAGCCCAGGCTGATGAGCTGCTACAGCCCTTCGTGTGGATTCGTGCTCAGAGTAAGATTGCTCTGGTAGTCACTGCAGAGAGGAATGGCAAACGGGAAAATGAATGCCTGTTACAAGTCGCTGGTGGGGGCGGGTGGTAAGGCGTGTTGCCAATCCGGTTTGATTGGCATCCCTGATCACCCTTCATTTTAGAAATTTAGGTAGTTTTCTCAGGTCTGAATACTTTTATGTGAAAGACATAGTGAGACAGATTAGGAGAGACCGTGAAATGGCTAGGTAGTCAGGACAGAAGGCCCCTATCCAAGAGCTAGCTGGTAGAGGCAGAGAGTGATTGACAGGGCGTGCTCAGGGCCTTCAAATGCAAAAAGACCATGGAGGCTCACCTTTGTCCCAACTAGGATGGGGCAAGGTCACAGGCATGCTCAGGGCCTTCAGATGCAAAAAGATCTTGAGGCTCATCCTAGTTCCAACTAAGAAATGGGGGTGGTCACAGGTGGGTACCAGGAAGTATTTGCCACCTTTTATTTTAACCAATGGTGTTTCTGACCAGTTTCAATGCCTATTTTACATAGATTTTAACCAATGATGTAGATGCATTTCTCAATGCCTGCTTTGCATGAATGTTAATTATGCTCATACCCCCAAATCTACATAACCTCCGACCTGACCTCCATTAGACGGTGTCCTGCTTCCAGGTGCCCCTCCGCTTTGTGGAGTCTCTGCTCTTCTTCCTAAATAAATTCTACTCCTTTTACTCCTCCTTCCGTGGTTGTCCGTGGATTTTATTCTTCAAATTCATGAGACAAGAACCCAGAAGATTGGCGCCGAATTCCCGGGGTGAATTTCCACCATACCAACAGCTGCAACACCCAGCTTTTAGCTGGAGAGCTGCTAACACTATTTCAGCCGCAGACACGTGCAGCCAGCCCAAATTCCCAGTTTTAACTGGGAATGGCTGGGAAAAAAAAAAAAAAAAAGCGGCTGTTTTGGCTGCTGGAATCTATAGCAGCCCAGACTCCATTCACCAGCAGGAGCAGAGAATCCGGCCTCATCTCAAAAACCCCGCATCAATAGCTTCAGTGTGACATTTTAAAAAGGTTTAAACTAATGAGTAGGTTGTTTTGCTTTTGCTTATCTGACTTCAAAAATAACAAAACAATAATAACTAGCCTGTCAGCATTTCACTAGAAAATACCAGACGCTGCAGCCAGCTTTTAAGAACAGATCTCAACTGATCCATAAGCATACCCAAAAGGCAAAATTCATCGAGCTTACCCAAGTGTCTCATTCTACGCAAGTGGTACAAGAATCGTGCTTCAAAATGAGAAGGCAGGTTATGGCCTTCCGTGGTTCCTTTAAATGAACCCAAGAAAAAGAGCCTATTGGGGTGGGGATCAGGAGGTCTGAATTTTAAACCCATGTGAACTTGAGTCTCGGTTTCCTTGTCTGTAAGAGGAAGGAGGTAAAACCCAGTGGGTTAAGTCTTTCCTGGAGATGCGACACTGGAGTGAGGTTATTTACTAAGCTAAAACCATCACTCTCTGCTTTACTTTTATGAGAGAGAGAGAGAATCCATTTTATTTGTCTTTTCCTCTGGTTTTAGTTATTCCGACACTTGCTTGTGTGTATGGTGCTGGGGTTTGAACCTGGGTCCTTGTGCATGCCAGGCAAGCGCGCTACAGCTGAGCCACCTCTCAAGCCCCCACTCTCTGCTTTTCACTGGGCCTTCTGGAAGCCTGATAAGATGATAGCATCTTTCTGCTTCAGCCAGCTGAGATTGCTTAGAAACCTCATGAGACCATACAGTCATTCCTTGATATCCAGGAGCAGATACCAAAATCCACAGATGACACTCATGTCTCTAATACAAAAAGAAGTGGTATTTTTATATATCCTATGCACATCCTCCTGTATGCTTTCATTTCATTTCATTTTTTAAAGAGTGATCGACAGTGAAAGAGAGAAAAAGAGACTCAATTTTATTTAGTTTTTCGTCTGACCCTCGTCGCTCCAACACTTGTGCATGTGGCGCTGTGGTTTGAACCCGCGTCCTTGCGCATGCCTGCCCAGCACCGTAAACACTGAGCCATCACTCCAGCCCTGCTCCTGTATACTTTGGATCATCTCCATGTTACTTATAATACCTAGTACAATGTAAGTGCCATTTAAACAGTGGTTACATCGTGTAGTGCTTAATGACAAGGAAAAGTCTGTATGTGTGTGTGACACAAACCAAGGTTATTGAATCTGTGAATGTAGAGCCCATAGTCACAGAGGGCTGACTGTGTGTGGGGGTATACATATATAATATGCATGTATATATATTATATATGTGTATGTATACATAAACACAAATATTTTCCTTTTTCAAGAAAAATCACTGTTTAAATTTGATTGCTAGACTAGATCAGGCACATATAAATAAATTATTCATCACAACAGTAAGAGATACTGTCCTCTCCATTTTACAGATGGGGCTGGGGAGCTCTTAGGTTGAGATGTCCCTGAGGTCATGAGGAAGCTGAGTCTTTGCCACCCTGGACGCCAGCACCGCCTCCTGCAGAGAGCTCCTGCGGGGTGCTCACGCCCTTCCTGCTGGGAGGGGCTCTCTTTCTTCAGCCTTTGTATCCTGCATGCCTTAACCTACATCTTGTCCTTGAGCCTTGCTTTGCACTAGCCGCTTTTGTTTCTCCTGGGAATGAGACAGTAAACAGTCCTAAGCATTTATCCATTCCTCTCCAACCTTTGGACAGAATTCGGGTCAGCTTTAGCTTCACTCGCCCTGTTTCTCAGTGGGCTGCGAGATGTCTCTCCCAAGCAGGTGAGCAGATTACGGACCCCCTGGACTGTCTGGTGGCTTTCCACCCTTAAGGGAGTCATTGCAGGCTGCAATCACAGGGAAATGCCATTTCTCTAAACATATTTCTCTAAAAATGTTTCACTAAACGTGCGTTTTCTTAGCCTATCCTAAGACAGGACCTCTGTCTTCGAAATATCTGAAATGTCGTATTGAAGTAGGAGAAAAAAAAACATCTTAGGTAGGAGAAAAAAAAATCTTAGGTTGGATGCAAAAGGAATTTACAGAAAAGTGTTGGCAAAGTTCTGAGAACAGAGGAAAAAGATGGAAAATGGAGCGACACCACTTGGGTTTGTCCGAGGGAAAGCCACAGTGCTAAGTTTGCTGCTGAATTGCTTATAATTCTCACCCACCCCTGTCCCCAGATTTAAGTGGCTGGTTTTGGTAGAAGGGCTCACAGGTGCAGCAGGCTTTCATACCTGCTGCTTACAAAGTTCCTGAAAGGCCTGATTTTTAAACATTTGTCTCTGGAATAGGTGGGAAGAAGGGACAATAAACTTGCTGAAATGTGAAAGAGTGACTCCTAGTATTATGAGGGATTTGGCAATCATGGTGTTGTATCCGATTAAAAAGAAAAGGGCTTTTATTTCAAAAACTTTAGATCAAGCTGATATTAAAATCAATCCTTAGTCTGCTACCTGCATTTCTCTATAACGTCGTAAAAATACATATTACTCGAGTTGTTTGACCTAGGGCTGGAGCAGTGACTCTGTGGTTGCAGTGCTTGCCTGGCATGTGCAAGGATGTGAGTTCAAACCCCAGCACCACGTACACAGTGAAGCATCAGAGCAATGAAGGCCACATGAAAAACTGAATAAAATTGATTCTCTCTCTCTTTCTAAAAAAAAAAAAGTTATTTGACCTAATACAGAACCAAAATTTTCAAATGGAAAAATTGTCACCTCATTTCCCAGAGAGCAGTCTCTTTCCATGAGTTTACATTAGTGTAATTTATTCACGAAAGCATTCAAACTGTCATAAAAACATAAAATGGGCTTTATCTAATTTGCACATAATTGCCTATGAAAAGTTTCAGAAATCTAAATGATCTATTTTAAATGACCAATGCACCTAAAAGGACAAGAGGTCTTGCAACCAGTCTGAAGCAACAGGTACCGAAATGAATGCAAATGGAAGCTTTTGATCTCCCTCCCTCTCTGCTCTCTATCTTTTTAAATCACACATCTTCAATTCATTCCATTAGATTTTCAGCTGCTTTCTGAGAAGCAGGGTACCCTGGGCACAACAAAATGCTTCCTGCTAAACAATGGACTTGCTTAATTTGATGCCTTGAACAAAACCCCAACAATATTCTACGAGACCATTACACACTATTTTATCCTTTTCTTTTTAATGTTTCACTTGCAGTAGCAGGGAGGGGAGGGGGGAAAAGGCTAAAACAAACTAATTTTTGGTCATTTTATTCCTTTCGCAAACAGTTTGAAGACTAACCAATTTGTACTTACAAATCTGGGGCATTAACAGACGGGGACCCTTAAATCCGCATGCACACAAGCAGTAGCTGTTTGTGTGCCAATCTGTGTGTTAGCCTGATTTGACAGGAGAGAACTATTCATTCTTTTGTCAACTGTCAGTCTAAAAAAACCTTAACCTGCCTGGGTCCCGGGGTATGGGAGCGCTAAATCTTCCATCCCACCACTGTATAATGAACAGACTGTTTCATTAGTGGGACAATTCACTCCACAAATCCAGCCCAAACAACTTATTTCACAATTTGTGAGCAGAATTAAATTTCAGGGGCGTCGCAAGAGGGGGGTGGGCGGGGAGGAGGGGGAGTAGGTGAGCGGCACACAATATACTGAGGGATCAATGCGTTGGGATAAGTGTTCCAGGCAATTTTGGGCTGAGTCTTGCGAAGCCACCGCATGCAGATCAGCGGATTAGGGGGGGTGCAGCATTAGGTCAAGTGTCTGGAGGGGAGCTGGTAAACACCCCAAACCTGACAACAGATTTTCCTTTCTTCCTGCACCACTTGTTAAGTGTCAGAGCAAATCTTTTGAATGGCAGTTGAGTTTACTTAGAGGCCCTTTCTTAGAGAAGACACTCTATCCATTTTCTGAAGCCAATTCCAGGCTGCCTCGGGAATAAATTTGCCCCGCATCTTACACACACAAAAAACGTCTTTTTCCTCCACATCTTGACTATGAGCCTTTGTCTCAAGGTGTGTGAACCAGTGCAAAAATCCACATCGAGAGCCCCCGAGGTTTCAGAGCCTCTGGATTTAGCTTTAATACAAATTAAACACTTTGAAGATTATACACTCTAATACTTTTTTGTCGTTGTTACAGAATACTCTCATTTTAAACATGACCAATGTATGGATTCTGTTAAATGGGAAAATTTTAAGCAGCAAATGGTCACAGAATAACTTGATCTCTTAATAATATCCTATATATCCATTGCTATTAATTCAAGGCAAGCAAAGAGGCTGCTTGCCCTATTTCTTCTGGTTTAAGAATCTCAAACGGGGGAGGCCATGCTTGTTGTATTAAGTTGTATCTCTGTGTTAACTCAAAGTGCATGATAGAAAATCCGTTTTCTAACATCAAACACTTTCTAAGTAGGTTTGAGCAGAAATCTTTGTTTTTCATTTTGAGATGTTCAAAAATGCTTAAATAGCCCCAAATGTTCAAGGATTCTTTGTTGCAGCTTGGTTTTGCATTATGTTTTTACTTTTTATTTCTTTCTACTGCTTAATGTTTAATTGAGTAGGGTTTGCAAATCTTAGGTTAAGTTTTCAAAGGACTGCTATTAAAATTAACAAACAGGAAAGCTCTCAGAGAATTGGGATGTCCCTTTCCTGGACATTTACACTGTATCTCTTCTGAGTAACAAGTTTGAAGGTATTTTCCTGTTAGCAAGTATTTTGGCTATTCTTTTATAATAACTTTTTAAAATTTTTATGTAGTCAAAGTATGTTATTGATATATGGAATGACAGTTCTGTGTTGGATCACTACTGTGAATTTTTTTTTTAAGAGAGAGGGACAGTGAGAGAGACAGAAAGAGAGAAACAACTTTATTTAGTTTTTCACATGGCCTTAGCTGCTCTAACATAACACTTAGTTGTGTACATTGTGCTGGGGTTTGAACCTGGGTCCTCGTGCTTGTCAGGCAAGCACCGAAACCGCTGAGCCACTGCTCCAGCCCCGTGTGACAATTCTTTACAAAGTGGGAATACCTTGATTTCTGTTGCTCGCTCCATCAACTCTATAAAGAGTGTTTAACTAGGCAAAACACTAATTAGCCCCCAAATGCTTCTTGCTATCTCCCTTATCCCTGGAAATTTTATGGCATTAATTCTATTGTTTATATTTCTATTTTTACTTTCTGTTAAAGACTTGCTCACATCTTTGGTTTATGAGGATTTTAAAGTAGTATAGTAATTACAGGAATATTCTTCAGCCACATCCTATTGCGGGCTCCCTGTTAAATCGAGAGATGCGCCCTCTCATTCCCCTTTCAACCTTTCGTAGGAAGGAAACAAAAAGTTACCACATCTCATAGTCCTGAATGCAGCTACCCATCAGAACAGTTTGCAGCTGACCCATGGGCCTTGGTGATTTACTACGTTCTCAGGAGCAATTTCTCCACCTGAGAAGCAGACAGCATTTCTTGAGAAAGTTGAATTGGTCTTTGCTTTTCCTGAAGAGGCCCCAAGCTAACAAAAGAACAACAACAACAACAACAACAACAACACACAAAAAACCCACAAAGACCAAAAAACACAACAACAGCAACCGTGGCTAGCCAGGCTGTTGGAATGGTGCACCGAGTTCCAGGATGCCAGGAATTCAGGATGGCAACAAACCCCAGCAGCCTGGCAGAGAACACCAACAAATCACCCAGAAGTCCTGCTTCGTCAGAGTCCTTGCTAAAACTACTTCAGCTCCTCCACATCACTGGAGCCTTTCCGCCTGCCTTCCGGCATCCCCGGTGCCCAGGACTCCTCAAGGGCTCTGTCACCTCTGTCCTGGAGGCTCCTCTGGGTGCCTGATGAGGAAGCCCACACCCCTTCTTGTAGAACGTCCAAGCCATACAGGGCAGAATGAGAACAGAGCAGTCCTCCAGAAATCTCCACCCTGAGATGCCCACTGCCCATAGGCTGGAGATCACCTTTCCAGAGGTCTCCCTGCATTTACGCCTCCCGCAGAGTAAGAAGCACCGTAACATTCTTTCCATTGTATAAACTGATGTTTTTTTTCAGGGCTGAGGATCGAACTTGGGACCTTGCGCATGATAGGCTCTGCCGCTGAGCTAAATCCCCAAACCACTCCCCTTTCTTTTTTAAAGAGAGAAGGACATTGAGAGAGAGAGAAAGACAGAGAGAACCAATTTTTATTGAGTTTTTCACATGGCTTTCGTTGCTCTGACACTTAGTTGTGTACGTGGGTGCTGGGGTTCGAACCTGTGTACTTGCGCATGCCAGGCAAGTGCCGTTGTAACTGCTGAGCCACCGCTACAGCCCCTAAACTGCTTGTTTTTTGCCAATGACAAGTCCCGGTAACTTTTCTGATGTTGCTCACTCTGTATGTGCAATGTGTGTATATTCCTTTTTTCTTTCTTTCTTTTCTTTTCTTTCTTTCTTTCTTTCTTTCTTTCTTTCTTTCTTTCTTTCTTTCTCTTTTTCTTCTTCTTCTTCTTTTTAAAGAGAGAGGGACAGCGAGAGAGAGAGAAAGAGAGAATCCATTTTATTTAGTTTTTCATGTGGCCTTCGTTGCTCCAACATTTGGTTGTGTGTATGGTGCTGGGGTTCCAACCTGGGTCCTTGTGCATGCCAGGCAAGCGCTCTAATTGCTGAGCCACCTCTCCACCCACCTCTCTTCGGATTTTCTTTTCTTTTCTTTCTTTCTTTCTTTTTTAAAGAGAGAGGGACAGTGAGAGAGACAGAAAGAGAGAAACAACTTTATTTAGTTTTTCACATGGCCTTAGTTGCTCTAACACTTAGTTGTGTATGTGGTGCTGGGGTTTGAACCCGGGCCCTCGTGCTTGTGAGGCAAGCGCCGAAACCCCTGAGTCACCCCTCCAGCCCTCTCTTCGGATTTTCATGAGAGCAATTTACAATGTATCTCCGCTGCCCTCTCCCTCTTGGTGTTTTCTTACCTAAGTAGCCGAGGACAGTTTTTAATACTTACGAGACTCATGCATTGGGGCTGGAGTGGAGGCTCACCAGTTACAGGTTCGAACCCCAGCACCACGTGCAAAACGGAGTGTCAGAGCAACGAAAGCCACACAAAAACCTAAATAAAATGGATTCTCTCTCTCTCATAAAAAAGTCGTGAATTATTTGAATAAATTGGCTATGTAAGAGAAAAATGTTTTCATTAGCACATTGTAAATTATACATAATAGTGAGGTTCATTCTGATATAATCATACATGGAATATAATTTGTTCCATTTCAGTCCCCAGTATGTTCCCTTTCCCTCTGTTCCTTCCTTTCCCTGTCCCCATTCCTCTACTGATCTTCCTCTTATTTATTTACTGTTTTTAAAATAGGTACTTCATAGATATTCAAAAAGGTCAAATTCACTGGAATATATATATATATATATATATATATATAACATAATTTGTTCAGTTTCACTCCACAGTTCCTCTCTTTCCCCATTTTTCTTCCCTGCCTCTCAATCCCCTTCTTCTACTCCACTGATCTCTCTCCTATTTTCATGAACCCACCCCACTCTTTTTTTCTTATTTTGCTCTAGCTTCTGCATTGACTTTCTATTTTTTTTAAAAAAAATTTATTAAGGAGTTGAGTTATTGCACAATCGTAAATGCATATAAAGTAACAATATGATGTGCCTTTGTTCTTAATCCAGAATTACCCCACGTTGCCCACACCTGAGTCTCTTGGTTCTTCTATATTTTGCCCTGATAAGCAATATAAATGCTTAGATTGTGAATTTTCCAGAATTAAATGATTGCATAAGTATCATTTGGATTCTCAGGGGGGTAAAGAGTGCGCTACATTGCTGATTGTCTCTCAAGATCCTTCCCCATCCTCCGTCCCTCCCCTCTCCCCACCACCAGCCATTGACTTTCTGAGTCTGGTTTATTTCACTTAGCATGATCTTCTCCAGTTCCATCCATTTACCAGCAAATGCCCTGGTTTTGTTCTTCTTTATGTATATGTATATGCCACATTGTCTTATCCATTCATCCCCTGACAGCCATCTGGACTGGTTCCACAACTTGGCTATTGGGAATTGCACTGCTGGAGACATGGATGTGCCTATGTTACTATAGTATGCTGATTTTAGTTCTTTTGAATAAATACCAAGGAGTAGGACAGCAGGGTCATACGCTGGTTCCATTCCCAGGCTTTTGAGGAATCTGTGAACCCGCTTTCTGAAGTGGTTGTACAAATTGGTAGCCCCACCAAAATGTATGAATGTATCTTTTCCCTAGGTCCTCGCCAGCATTTATTATTATTTGTGTTCTTGATGAGTACCAGAGAAAAATGTAAATTCTTATATTCTACGTGTCCTGTACCTTGGCTTGTCTCCTTGTTATCACCTCCTTTTGTCATTTTATATGAAAGGACCAAACCCTGACACCATGCCTCTCATCTCTACTCATGGCAGACGCTCACTCTATATTATTTTTAGTAGACGTTTATTGAAATTATGAAGCAAATAGGAGCAAATTCCATGAAGATTAAATATTAGAAAAAGAAAACATCACAATTTGTTCCTGTCACTGTACCGTCTTCATAACCGCCATCCACAAGGCTGTACAAGCGTCTTCACCACTGAGTTAGCCAGCCACCCCTTGTGGCCGAAATACGGTCATTTTTCCAAAACCAGAGGAATACAGGGATTTCTGAACTTCCAAGAAGCGTGGGACTTAATGAATTTTTGGAACACTGACTTCTCAAAATACATTGTCTTTTCCTTATAAAATAGGATTCTTTTTGACTCTTAAAAAATAACTGTTTCTACTGGTGCAATAAATGTGAGATTTAGCTTAAAAAAAGAAAAAGCCAAGGCCAAAAGGGAGCCCTGCCTAACTTCCCGTGATTTCATCACTGAGTAGGTTAGGCACTGTGGGCACAGGAAGCTGTCACAGCTGGCTTTGTGTCTTGTTGAGGGGGGGGGGAAGTGAGGCAGTCAGAGTAATTAGAATGTTCGAGTCAATCAAGGGAAAAGCGATTCTCTTTCTTTTAAGATCAATTTGACATTCCCAATGCTAGTAAGGAGGGTCTGGTAAGTGGGTCCAGATGCAGACAGTCCCTTCTCCTAAGCCAGGTGCCACATTCTTTCTATTGATGCCTGAGGCACAAACCAAGGCTGGACCCAACCAGAATTTCCGCCCAGGTCCTAGGTTTGGGGAAGGGAGAGGATTGACCAAGGGAAGGGTGAACTTCCTATAAAAAGGGCAAACCTCGCTGCCTCTTTGGCTCTGTCCCCTCCTCCCGCTCTGGGGGAGTCTGCTCTTTCCCTAAGCTTTGTTTTCTATTATTTTCTTAAACTCTGTCTACTATGCTTGCCTCGCTGTACCTCGGTCTTGAAAAGGGAGCCGAACCGCGGCCATGACAGGCTGCGTTTAGGGCGAGAAAGATTTCAGGCCTAGGGTTCTATTGCCTGGAAGGCCACTAGAACAAAGAGCTTACCATGTAAGTCAAGATTAGGACTGGCCTTTGGCAAACAACCGATCAGAAGCTGACAAGCCAAAGCCTAACATTCCAAACCACCTATGTTAATAAGTTAAGACCTGGGTACCCTAAGCCAATGGGAACACGCCAAACCATGTATGTGGAAAGATCAGCCAATTGTGTACTTTGCTTTGTTCAAATTTCCCGCTCTATTGTGGGGCTCATAAAAATCCCGCTGGATACTTGATAACCTCTGAAGTCCTCTCAGCCAGTACCTGCTGCGTCAGAGAGCGCTGTGAGCCCAAGCTCCAGCTTGCAATAAAGGCCCTCTTGCTTTTCATCGGAGACGGCTCCCTGGTGGTCTTTGGGGATTCACGATCTGGGCACAACAGTCTCATTCTTTGTCTCAGGGGGACACAAATCCGACTTCCACCCAACCAGCATTATTGTTAAAACGCATTTCCAAATGTCAGAGATAATTTTCTATGATGGCACAGGAGGCAGGGGACACGGCCCAGAGTCGTAGCTGTGACATCAAGGATGCTTGTTCTTCTGCAAGGTACAGGGTCTTCTTTCCTGCAGCTTTCCCAGCCATCAACTGTAGCCCAGCTTCCACCCTGGAGTCCCCTGCAGTTTTGCTTCTTTGACGTGTGTGTGTTGAGTTTTACATTTGTGTATTTTGACATTCTTCATTTCCAACAGCTGTGGACTAAACACTCACAGACACTGAGTGGCTTCGCTCTGTAAGCTGCTAGGATTCTTGCCAAATGTTCAGTGCTTTCTTATTCCCTAAAAGCCCTGAAAAATGCTTTTCGTTGTCTTTTGTCTTTCTTCTAACAGTCTTGCCCCATTTCAGGAGATGAGGCTGTTGAATCTGGATGTTATGTTGAAACATTGCTTTTTTCTTGGGGTTTAATTTCTTTTTTTAAAAAAAAATCAAATGTACACCACTTGCATTTCTCTTTGTGATCAATAGTGTCGACTCAGATTTGCAATGATTATGCTCATGGAATTGTTAGCAGAGCATTTGCTCAACACCTTAATTAAGTCGTTCCAGGGAACTGTTCAAATAGCAACCTTGAGTGGAAATAGAATCAGGAATTTAAATTATAACAAATACCTGGAACATACAGAACATGAGGGTGTTTGTTTTGTTCACTACAATCTTCTAGCCATTCAGCAAATATTTGTGGAATGAATGAATGAATGAAGGAAACCAATAAAAAAGGAACGTGCTTTGATTAATTCAATGTAGAAGTGAAATGATATGAATTCCTTTTTTTTGGTACTAGGGATTGAACCCAGAGACACTTAGCCACTGAGCCACATTCCCAGACCTTTTTAATTTTTATTTTGAGACAGGGTCTTGCTATGTTAGTCAGGTCCTTCCTAAGTCACTGAGGCTGGCTTTGAACTTGTGATCCTCCTGCCTCAGCCTCCTGAACCACTGGGATTACAGGTGTGTGCCACTGCACCCTAATAAAATCCTTTTCTTGCTTTCTTATTGGTTATGTGGATACTCAAAGCTCCTTGTGTTTGCACAGTGCCTTAAATTATCCAAATGTCAACTTCCTTATTCATAAATGAGGAAATAAAATACTTGATAACCTCTGAAGTCCCATGTAGCTTTATGCTAGGTGTATGTGTGGGATTGTGATGTACATCTAAGGAACAGTCTAAACCATGCACCAGCTGCCAGGAAGAACCACTGTGGAAAGACTGTTCTAAGCTGAAGCTTCCAGATGCTATTTGAAGATTGGAAGTATTGAAGGATGAATGTGGAATCTCAGGGTAACAATACGGAATGAGAAGTTTAGTTTAGAAGCATAGATTCCTGCCTCCCTCTTTCTCTTCCTTCCTTTCTTCTTCCATTCGTGTCATTGTTATTCAGGTGATTAATTAATGAGTCTTGTAAAGCAAAGAAATTAGGTACTTATTGGCTTCTCCATAAAGTGGAACACTTTCTGGATGAATGGATAAAGAAAATGTGCTATATATACACAATGGCATTTTGTTCAGCCATAAAGAAAAATGAAATATGTCATCTGCAGGAACACGGATGGAACTTGGGAATATTACGTTAGCAAAGTAAGTCAAACGCAGAGAGTAAAGGGTTGTATGTTTTCTCTCATGTGTGGAATCTGGGGAGGAAAAAAGAGTAGAAAGGTAGGAGGATCTCATGAAAATTGAAGGAAGATCAGTAGAGCACAGTAAAGGGATTGGGGAGGGAAAGAGAAAATACCTGGGAATGATATTGGCCAAATTATATTTTTATATTACATGCATGTATGGATATGTAACAACAAATCTCACCACTATGTATGACTATAATGCACCAATGAAAATGTTCAAAATAAAAAAAAATAGAAAAAGAAGTATAATACTTCCATTGTGCTTTCTTAATGGGGTATACCCGAGTACACAGCTTCAGTGGTGAAGCTGGAATTCTGTTAATCAACACCAAGTTAGTTAAAATTACTATGACATACTCTACAAAATAAACTTTAAGACAATCTACTGAATATAATCACATTTCCTAAGAAGCTGGACGTGTTCTAGAATGAATTTATTTTTGAATGAATCAAAGTGGTAGGAATTACATTGCTTCTTCTATGTTTTAGTGATTCTCTGCATTAATGGTGTTTGGGTTGCTTGGATATTTCATTTTTCTCAATAGTTCTTTCTCTCTTCCTTCTCCTCCTCCTCCCTCCCTCCCCCTTCTACTTCTTCTCTTAAGATGGGTCCTGTTGTATTGCTCAGGTGGCCCTGGACTTGGGATCCTCTGCCTCAGCTCCCCAGTTGTGGGATTACGGTTGCGCCACTGCACCCAGCTCACCGTTTTTTTATTCCCTTAAAGGAAAATGTGCATGCAGTGCATCTCTTGACTCCACAATACAGTTTCTTTCTTTCTTTCTTTCTTTCTTTCTTTCTTTCTTTCTTTCTTTCTTTCTTTCAAGAGAGAGGGACAGTGAGAGAGCAAGAGAGAATCAATTTTTATTTAGTTTTTTCACATGGCCTTCATTGCTTGGATGCTTCGTTGTATAAGTGGTTCTGGGGCTCAAACCCGCATACTCACGCATGCCAGGCAAGCACCGTAACCACTGAGCCACCCTGCTCCAGCCCACAACAGTTTCTTTACAGCCACTTAACCCTAAGTGAAAACTCCGTCTATTTGACTAATTGATTTTTTTTGAGTTTCTAGTGTTTATTGTACACATTGTTTTGTCATTGAATGATAAATGCTTGAATACATTCAAATAAAGATCAATTTCAGTAAAATTATATTTGATTGGAAATAAAGAAAAATATTTGTGTGTTTATTATAAGATGAAGTACTTATCACTGTGGGACTTGGCTTTTTTAAAAATTTTATTCAGAAATTTATTTGTTGAACAATCAAATAAGCTTCTAATGAAATAATATAATATATATATAAATCCCGAAAATTAGATTTACCCCAAAGAGCCCCCCCCCCGTTTACCTACTCTTATCCCTCCTCCCTTCCCAATACATCTCTATAAATGCCCTAGGTTGTGTGTCATTACACCTTATCCGGATTTAAAACATGATAATAGACCTCCTTTCTCAATGGCCAGGGTCTAGATCCAGCCTCCACAGATGAGTGAACACATTCAACCCTTGGTTCTCTGGGTTATGCTTATTTCATTCAGCATGATTTCTTCCATAGCCATCCATTTACCTTCAAAGGCTGCAATATCATTGTTTCTAATTGCTGTGTAAAATTCCATGGTATATATGTACCACAGTTTTTGGATCCATTTATCCAGTGAGGGACGTCTGGGTTGTTTTGGAGAATCCTCAAAAAACTAGGGATGAGCCCACCATATGGTTCTGCTATTCCTCTCTTGGGTGTTTTTCCAGGGGACTTAGAATCAGCATACTACAGTGACACAGCGAAATTGATGTTCATAGCAGCTCAATTTACAATAGCTAAATTATAGAAATAAACCAGATGTCCCTCACTGGATGGATGGATCCCAACACTATGGTACATAATTAATTTTTTTTTTTTAAGAGAGAGTGACAATGAAAGAATGAATCAATTTTACTTAGTTTTTCATGTGCCTTTCGTTGCTCTGACACTTCATTGTGTGCATGGTGCAGAGCTGCAAACCCACGTCCTCACCCTTGCCAGGCAAGCGCCATAACCACACCACTGAGCCACTGCTCCAGCCCCTGTCTAAATGGATTTTTAGTTAAGTGCCTGGCTTGGTTGGTATGATTGCTCCTAGATGTGCGCAGGGATTGTGAAGACCCAGCCGCATGTGAGTGTGCGCACCTTTGAGAAGGGGAAGGGTGTGCGGACAGGCCTGTGGCTCATCAAACAGGGCAAAAATAGCTTGCTGGCTCAGCACATGTGTTTTACTTTATATTTTAGGATAATTTAATTTTTAAATGACGGTTTCATTTAATCATTTACTTTGTTTTATGGAGACTAAAAGAGAATAAAAACGTAGGGAGAACAGAACAGAAAAAGAAAGAAACATCCCTGAAGGATGTGTGTGCCAGTTGCTATGAGGGTGGCCAGGGTGGCGCTTCTTCTGGTGTGAGCAGAGGAAGGTCCCTAGGTGACAGGCACTCTAAGGCAGGGGACTCAGTCCCTCCCTCCCTCTTGTTCTTTCAGCTCTGCCTGCCTGCCTGCCTTCCTTCCTTCCTTCCTTCCAACTCCCCTCCCCTTCAACTTCCCTTCTCCTTTCTATGCACAAATCTTTCTCACCGGTTGCCTATGATGAGCCTGTCATCTGGTAATGGTGATGAGAACACAGACAGGAAAGCGCGCACACACACAGAGCTGTCCTCTCCTTGAGGTGCACAGAGACCAAGCAACTAACCACATAGACCCACGAAACCGCCCGTACTGATAGATGGGTCTGACAGGGGAACAGTTCAGCCGTTGGTAAGCACAGACCTCTCTAAAGAAATAAAACATTTAAATGGAGAACTGAAGCAGGAGGAGAAGCTATCCAGGAGTGGGTGTGGGGGGCGTGGGGCGCGTGTCCGAGGGGTGGAGATGACGTTGAGTGCAGGCAGAAGCAACGGCAGGTGCGAAGGACCTGGGAGGAGAGGTGATTTCGTGTTAGAGTAGCTGGAAGGCTGGAGCAGCTGGGTGTCGAATAAGAGGGGAGCAGGGCTGGGTGATGGCGGGGAGGGCAGCACAGGTAGAGTCCTGTGTCCTGTGTCACTGTCTGTCATCATCTAGAGCATCCCCTGGAGACCACAGAGGTGCCCAGAGTGCCAGGTTCACATGAGCTGGGACTTAATGAAAGTTTAAAAGTTTGGGAGACTTTGAGTGCTCTACGGGGAATGGTTGTGGTTCCGAATGGTTGTGGTTCCGTGAGCTGAGGAATGCCACGGTGTCCCCAGGGACAGCTCAGCTGCAGAGCATAGCAGGAGGAATTGGCCATCCAGGTTTGACTTGGCCCTACATGTTAGACGCTGTGTGGCTCTGGGCAAGTGAACTAAGCTTTCTGTTGCTCTACTTCTTCACTGCGGAAGGAGCATGCTAAGAACCTCCACTGGAGGGCTCTTGTGAGGATTAACTGAGCATGCCTGTCACTGAAATGCTTAGCAAGCGCCAGCCATTATTACCTTTTCCTTGTCTTGTAAGACAAGGAAAATTGTCTTGTAAGACAATTTTTTTCAAGAGAGAGGGACAGTGAGAGAGAGAGAGAAAGAGAATCAATTTTATTTAGTTTTTCATGTGGCCTTCGTTGCTCTGAGTCTTCACTGTGTAGGTGGTGCTGGGGTTTGAACTCTAATACTCGCACATGCAGGGCAAGCACCGTAAGCTCCAGCCCCAAAACAAGTTTGGAAAAGATAAAATTTTGTAAATAGAATGGAACTTTTGATGTTTTCTAGGAAAGGCTGCCTTTGGAATATCCTTTAATAAAGCAAAGTAACAGAAACACCCTGTTATCTTTCTGGTTGGAAAACATCTTCTGATATACAAGGTGGCTTAGCACAGGGACAGCTGTCCTTCCTCCTAAGGAGTCCTCTAAGCACAGCGAATCAGCCCCATCATTCTACTTGAACTCAACCCAGCAAATCTCAGAATATCTCCTGCCTGCAATGTACTGGTATCAGTTAAAGTGGTTTTGGTTGCAAGAAACAGAAAACTCCTATTCAACTGCTGAAACCCTGAGGCACTTTGTTATTTTGAATGGTGAGAAGTCCAAAGGCAGGGCTGCTTGGGCTCAGGCTTCACCTTTCTGGATTCCCTTGGCTCTGCCCTCTCTGGTGCTGTGTGACACTCAGGCTGTGTCAAGCTGGCTGCTTTCAGTCCCTATGTCTCATCCAAAGACAACACCCTTCATAAGTAGAGGGACTCCTCTTCCTTGTGTCTCTTTTGAAAAGCAAGGAAAGTGCTCCATGAAGATTCTCATTGGCTACAGAATTAACCTACAACGCACCCAACAACCGACTATGCAAAAGCAATCACCAGCAAGACAAATGGAGTCACGTTGATGGACTGAGGCTCCTCTTGGCTCACAACTAAGGGTCCCAGTCTCCTCTGAAGCTCATGGGTGACTAGAGAAGGTGGGGGGGGGGGCACTCCTGCACAAAATCAGAATCATGTCCAGAAAAAGGAGAGATGTGCCCAGGGGTAACGCAGCAAGGGCATCTGCTAGAGCACTCCTGGAAATCCAGCCTCAAAACCTCACCTCAGGGCACCACAGGATCACTCAGAGAACTAAGCGGCAACCAGAATGTGATCGTTGTTCCAGGAGAGTTCTGATGAAACGAAGTGGGAATGGGAAGGAACGGATTCAGTTTTTCCAAGCTCATATCAGAACTGGAGGTGCTTGAAGAATTGAATAAGAATCAGCTGAAATCTAGCTTTTTTTTTTAAATTTTTACAACATCCCTACAACCAAGCTTGATTTTTTCCCAATTTATTTTGTAAGTTTATAAAAATTATAGTAAGACACACTTAAAGCTTCCCATCTTCACCATTTTTAAGTGTACAGTTCAGTGATGGTGAGTGTATTCACACTGTTGCATGATGTATCTATCCGTGAACGTTTTTGATCATTCAGAACTGAAACTCTGTATCTATTAGGAGACTTCCCATTTCCTCCTCCCTCAAGCTCCTGGCAAAAAGCATTCTACTTTCTGTGTGTATCTCACATACAGCAGAATCAGGCAGGGTTTACCTTTTCCTTCTATGAATAGTTAATTTCACTTACATAATGTTCCCCAGTTTCGTCCATGTTACAGCACGAATCAGAGCTTCATTCTTTGTTTCAGCTGAGTAATATTCCAATGCATGTACACAGGTGGTGTCTCATCCATGGTTTCAACCAACCACAGATAAAAAACACTCAGAAAAAAATGGTGTCCTCCTCTTGACTTTTGGGATAATGCTGCAACGAACACGAGGTATAAATATCTCTTCAAGACCCTGTACTCAATTCTTTTGGATCTATACCCAGAAGAGGAATTATCAAGCTTGATTTTTAAATCTCCTCCTGGATTAGTATGTTATTGTACAAACAATAGTTGAAGGTGGTTGCTTATGGCACCTGTGCAGAGCCTGGTTGCTCAGTGTGGTACCCACCCCAGGTGGCAGCCCCAGTCCCTTTGCTCTACCTAGTGACTGGATCAGTGGCTGCAGTCTCAGGGAATCCCTGGGTGATTCAAAAGCACAAGAAGCCCAGCCCCTCTCACCTTTCTTTCCCATTTTGTGCTACATACAAATCATTTGTTTTCAGAGACTTAATTAGGAGTAGATATTTACCATCACGTTTGCAAAGAGCATTTTTTTCTCTTCCTTCATCCCATTTACTCTTCCAAAAGAGGCAAGAATTGGAAAAGAAGACCCACATTGAAGTAACTGTTAATTAGGTCCCATCTCGAAGATGATTAGTTTAATACAGCAACAAAACAAACAAACAAAAAGAGCATATTTGGGTTTTGGTCAGGAAGGGTAGACACAAGTATGTGAAAAGAATTGCTAAGTGACTGATAAATAGGCTTAAGTTATTTAAACTGGCACCCAGCACAACTCCAACAGTATGTTTTGCATCATCTAAATTTCTAAATACCTGGAGTATATTTGTAAACATGGCAATCTAACATGCTATTGAACAGCACATTCATATTCAAATTAGCATAAAGGAGGATTTAACAGCCGATTGCACAGCGTGAATGAGTGACTAATTGTCAAGTCGGAAAGTTGCGCAGATACTGGTACCAATGCGATCAGCACCCAGCGATATGACTTACAGTAGCAAATCTGTGAATTCTCAGCTTGCCGCCCAAGTCCCTGAACATAAAAGAGTGATCCTGGATTAACGCGATGGGGAGAAATGGGCAATGGGCGGGGGGTCGGGGAGAGCGAGGAGGGCGAATCAGAGCTGGGTGTGAGGCGTGGTAGGAAACTTTTCTTTCCCTCCTGCAAGCCTTCACCTCCTTTGTAGTAGTCATCAATGGGGCTCCCTGGGCATTCAGCGCTGTACCTCTTATGGGGAGCAATTGTTTGGAGGTGTGGCTCATTTCAGCCATTAATCTCCGCTGAATGGTAGCTGTGTTACCCATTTTGTCTTTGCCGGGAGCCTGCAGGCAGCTGGTCAGTGGGAAGTAACAATGACTGCGGGAGGAGAATGGGGGCAAGGCTTTGCTGCAGATGCTGTGTCCCCAACATTGACCTTGGTCATCTCCCTCCCAGGGCGCTTGGTCCCTCACAGCAGGGGCCTGCCTTTCCCAACCACTGCCATTGTGGGTGAGTGGCAGCTACCTGCAGGGTTTGTCCTCCGGCTGGAAGCACTGAGGTCCAGCAGGCGGTCACAGTGAGCGGTGGAAACCGAGGCCAACGTGGACAAAGCTGCAGAAGCCCAAACAGGAAAACAACCCTCCGCTTTTCAGCAGGTCCGAGCTGCAAGCTAAGGGCCAGGTCTCGGGCAGTCCCCAGGGGACCGGCTTTTCTCTGCCCAGCTCTTACCTCCTGCATTTACTGCGCCCTCTGGTCACTGGCTGGCACCAGGTCAGCGAGGACCACTAGGGACCTTTGGCCTGAGCATCTGCAGATCACCGTGATTCTGGTTTTTGCCCACTCCTAGTGCATCCTGTGACCTCCAATCCCATAGGGAAATAAGTTTGCCTGCGTATAATCCTCTTCCCTCTCCCAGTCCCCCTTCACTGCTCATCTCCACCTATCAGACGTCAGTCTACTGCTCTATCGTCTCTATCCATCTGAAGCTATTGCCCTCACATATCTAGCAATAAATCTGTATCATGCGTGTATAGCAATGGTTTCTGTCTAGGTCTATCATCTATATTATATCTATCTACTTTATTATGTGTATCTCAGCTATCTTTCTTTTTTTTTCAGGGCTGAGGACCGAACTTGGGGCCTTGCATGTGCTAGGCAAGTGCTCTGCCACTGAGCTAAATCCCCAACCCCTCATCTATCTTTCCATATTTGCCATCTTTATGTCATTTTTATCTGTGATGTCATATCATCTATACATTGTCTCTGTCATCTACGTCTATCATCGGTCACCACTACCCATTATGCACATCTGTCCACATATTCTTTTTTTATTTTTTGTTTTTTTTAAAGAGAGAGGGACAGAGAGAGAGAGAGAGAGAGAAACAATTTTTATTTAGTTTTTCATGTGCCTTCTGTTGCTCTGAGACTTCGTTGGGTAAGTGGTGCTGGGGTTTGAACTTGTGTACTTGCGCATGCCGGGCTATCGCGGTTAACCTCTCCAGCCCCCGTCCATATCTTCTAACTGATCCATGTCATCTACGAAACAGAAACAGTGTTCCTGTGTGCCACTTTCCCAATGAGACCATTAATAACTCCCCACTGGCAACAAAAGCCAGAACGTTTTACTAAGACCTGTCCCGGGTTTGGCTCTTTAGCCTCTTTGTGTTCCTCGCCCTCTCCCTTCCTTCCTCTGAAGTGACAGGCAGTGATGTCCAGCCTCTCCCTCCCACTTTGGTCCCACTGACCCTTGTCACCCCTCCCACGGCCCCACCATCTCTCTCCCCACGCCAGCTGCTCTCAGAGCTGGACAGGAGCCCTGGACCTCTTGTTGGCCTCCCCCGTGCAGCTTCCTCTCTGCTGTGCCCGTCTCCGTGAGCCCACGTCCTGTGACTGGGGTCCTTCTTTAGCGCTCCCGCTTGTCCAGAGCCAAGCGTGGCTACTCTTCTTCTGCTGAGGGTTTCCAGCTAGGAAGGAGCCTAGAGGCCTCTTTTGGGCTCTGGAGCCAGCTGCCTCCTGGTTCTGCCTCTGTCACTTGTCATCTGTGCCCCCATCCCCCAGCTGACTTTCTCCTTTTATCACTCTCAGCCATAGAGAGGTGCTCAGACTGGTGCCTGCCTCTTAGGGTTGCTGAGTTCAGAGTGAGTGAATGCCTGCCAGGTGTTTCGCATATTGCTGGTGCTTAGCAAGAAGAGAGAGTGTCCCACGGTGCCACCCTCATTGGAGTCACTAGATAAGTCCTTAGGGCCTAAGACTGGCTGTGGCAGGAAAATGAATGGAGGTGGCCAGACCAGTAATTAGAGGTGAAAATCGGAGTGGGTGTGTCTTGCTGGCATTCCACGCCCTTGGCAGCAGTCCTGGTGACCTGCAGGCATCTCCATGCCTGAGGCGTGCTGTTTTGACAGTGTTGCTCTAAACTCCTCTGGAACTACATTCCCCTTCCTGCTGCCATCTAGACAGTCCCAGCGCGCCCCAGTCACACTGCGTGGGTGGCACCCTCTGCCAGCTTTCACTCTGAAGGAGCTCCAGTGGTCTGTGTTCCTGCACAGCTGGGGGCCACTTGGTCGGAGCCCCCGACTGCCAGGCACCTTGAACTGGGAGCGTCCTTCTGCCTGGCTCCGCAGTGTCCTTGTGAGCAGGCACCCGCGACACGCTCATTTCTCCCGCTTTTATGTGCGTTTGGCTTCCTCTCACCTAGGCAAGGTTGCAAATACCCTCAAATAAACTCCAGTGAAATAATGACGACAAAGGAGGGTGCGCGGTGGGGTGGCTCAGTGGAGAAGCTGGGGAAAGCTCTCAGGCCTGAAGGCCAGGAAAGGCTGCTGGAGCCTGGCCGGGCACAGCGCCTGGCAGGGCCTGGCCGGGCGCATGAGGGACGATGGGTGAGAGGAGGTCCCCCCAGGGCAGCGCGGAGCGGGTGTTGGCTGTACCGTCCTTCGTCCTTCGCAGCCCTGGGGCTTCCTGAGCAGCTGGCTTCCTGCTGTGGATTGAGTGCGATGGAAACTTGACCCACCTTTTCAAGCGCACGGAGACAGCATGCTAGGAAGGATGTTCTCAGGGGACCCAGATTTTGAGCCGGTACAACTGGAATCCCCTGATGTGGGGCATGGCACCACGGAGCCTGGGCTGAGTCCACCCTTGCATGCAGCAGGTAACTGGGTCAACTGTGCAACCAAGGCCGCAGGGGTGGGAACTGGGGGAGGTGAGGGGCAGGTGGCAGAAGACAGGATTCACCCTCTTTTCTTCAACCTCAAGTGACACATTTCATAGACAATGTTGGTTCCTGGTTATGGAAGGACATCTTTTTTAAGATATAGAGAGGGATTGAAGGAGAGAGAAAGAGAGAGAAAATCAACTTTATTTTTTTCATCTGGTTTTATTTTTCTGACACTTATGTGCTGGGATTTGAACCTGGGTCCTCATGCATGCCAGGCAAGTGCTGTAACTGCTGAGCCATCTCTCCAGCTCGAAAAGACAATTCTTTTCTTTTTTTTTCTTCTCTTTAAGGGAGAGAGGGAGGAGCTGGTGCAATGGCTCAGTAGTTATGGTGCTTGCCTGGGTTCAAACCCCAGCACCACACACACAGCGAAGTGTCAGAGCAATGAAGCCCACGAGAAAAACTAAATAAAAAGTTGATTCTCTCTCTCTTTCTCTCTGTCCCTTTTTCTTTAAATAAAAGAAAAAATAAAGAGAGAGAGAGAGAGAGAATCAGCTTTATTTATTTTTCATCAGCCTTCCTTTCTCTGACACTTAGCTGTGTATGTGGTGCTGGAGTTTGAACCCAGTTCCTTGAGCATGCTGGGCAAGCACTCCAACCACTGAGCCACCCCGCAATCCCCTAAAGGACAAAATTCTTAATTCTAGGATTAAAAAAATGTTCCCATTTTAGGATTTTTGTAACAATAGTAAGCAGGTAAAGATTTGCATTCCCACTAGGAGTGAGTGGGACATTCAGGTCCCCAGCATGCACTCAGGTACAAGGTACAATGATTGTAGGATTTGGTTCTGGTCTAGCTTTTGTAATCCAAAGAGAATTTGTTTTTGCTGTGGTTTTAAAATGATCATTATTATACAGAAAATGTTGACTTTCTACACATTTTTTTGTGCATAGTAAATTCTGTTCAATTTTACTTTTGTCTCTGTAAGGAAGAATAAAAAATAAGAGATTTAAAAACAAAATCAGCCAGGCAAGGTGGTGCAAGCCTGTAATTACAGAGACTCCGGAGGCTGAGTCAGGAGGATTAGAAGTTTGAGGGCAGCCTCAGCAAATTAGTGAGGTCCTAAGCAATTTATTGTGATCTTGTCTCAAAATAAAAAGTGTTGGGGATATGGATCAGCATGCTGGGGTTCAATTCCTGGTACCAAAAAAAATTAGCATTTCACTCTTTACTGTTTATAATCTAAGGGGAAAAAGAGTGCTTTTCAATCACCGCCGCTTGATTAATGCAAGAGCCCATCCTCCTGGAATACATTGCCGTCCTCCACTTCTCTTTTATGCCCACAGTTCTTCCTAACGTGGAATATCTGCACCCTCAGTCTGCTGCTCTTTGAACGGTGACGTGGGGAGCCCCACATAACTACCGCTCAGCACTAGATATACATTTTCCCATCACCCCAGAGAATTTCCTTGTGACCCTTTCCAGTCAATGAGCACTGTATAATTTCTATCACCATAGATTGATTTTGCCTGTTTTTGAACTTTGTATTAGTAGATTTTTTTTGAAGAGAGAAACAACAACTTTATTTAGTTTTTCACATGGCCTTAGTTGCTCCAACACTCAGTTGTGTACATGGTGCTGGGTTTGAACCCGGGTCCTCGTGCTTGCCAGGCAAGTGCCGAAACCGCTGAGCCACTGCTCCAGCCCGAGTAGATTTGTTTTTTTAAAGAGAGAGGGACAATGAGAGAGAGAGAGAGAGAGAGAGAATCAATTTTATTTAGTTTTCACGTGGCTTTCGTTGCTCTGACTCTTTGTTGTGTATGTGGTGCTGGGGTTTGAACTTGCGTCCTTGTCCCTGCCAGGCAAGCGCCATAAATGCTGAGCCACTGCTCCAGCCTTAAAATGTATTCTTTTGCACCTAACTTCTTGCACTCAACCTAACAGAGACAATAACACGGATGAATCTGAGAAAGAGCAGAAACTGCATACCCTGGGCATGGGTGTGGCAGCCTGTGGCGAGCCGCCGAGTGGGGGGGGGGGGAATGCTTGTTCTACAGTGATATCGTGGCTGACTGAATCATATTAAAACTACAGCTCTGTGGTCCAGTATTTCAGTTAGCAATTTGTGGCGAATACCAACATGCTTCTGAAACCTGAGTTTCAAAAGCTGCACAGCCTTCTGTAGTATGGACTCCCCTGATTCTTTCATAAAATTCCATAAAATTAGATGGTTGGACTTTCCAGTGTTTTGATGATAAAAAAAAACCTCTTTATCTTTTTCTTTTTAAGAGGGAGGGAGAGAAAGAGAAGAGAGAGAGAGAATCAATTTTATTTACTTTTTCATCTGGTTTTCTTTTTCTTTTTTTTTTTAAGAGAGAGGGACAGTAAGAGAGAGAGAGAGACAGAACAAATCAACTTTATTTAGTTTTTCATGTGGATTTCATTGCTCTGACACTTGGTTGTGCGTGGGGTGCTGGGGTTTGAACCCTGGTCCTGGAGCATGCCAGCCAAGTGCTGTAACCGCTGAGCCACCGCTCCAGCCCTAAAACTCTGGAGAGAAGGCTGGGATCTTCCCTTACATCACATCCCGCCTTCCTCGACCTACTCTGTGGCTAGTTCTAATCCTGGAAGCTGGAGTTCTTAATACATGAAGTGCGACTTTGGGGAGGTGACAAATCCATTTTATTTATCTTGTAAAAACATAACTTTCAGGACTTTTATTTTCCCTTTTCCAAAGCTACTCAACATGAACCGTAAAAAGTTGGGTTTGGGGGCCGGGGTGGTGGCTCAGCAGTAGAGCACTTGCCTGGCATTTACAAGGGCCCAGGTTCAAATCTGCAAGGCCACATATACAACTATCAGAAAAACAAAAACACAAGTGAAAAAAAATTAAATAAAAATTTATTCTATTTCTCTCTCTCTCTCTCTCTAAAACAGCAATAAAGCAAACAAAGCTGGGTTTGAAGTACCCAGTTGGCTGATGTCTTCTCTCTCCTGGGCGGCACCAACTCTCTTCTCAATGAATCCCTCAGCATTAATAAGTGAAGGTCACCTGGCAACTAGGAACAAATTGTGTTTTAACAGTTCTAAAAATACAAAGCCCACCGCCTACACATGGTATATACTTTTGTGAACACAAACACCTTTTTTATGAGTGCACCTTCTTCAGGAAATTTGATATCCCAAAATGGACTCAGATGAGCTTGCTTCTCTGTGTCTCTTTTCTTTTGTTTTAATTCGGGGTCCACGTCCTGCCATGCCTGCATGGTTCCTCCCCACCCAAAGTGGGAGGTCCTAGGGCAGGAATGATCTGGGATGTTACAAGAGATGTTGAAATAGATTTGGAAGTGGCAGGTTAGTGCATCAGAATTGTGTAAGTCAGCGTCACGTCCTGTAACAAAATACCCAAGAGAATCAACTTAAAAAGATAAAAGGTTCATTTTGATCCATAATTTTGGAGGTTCCAATCCATTGGCTTCATTATTTGGGGCCTGTGGCAAGGCAGCACTTCATGGCAGGAGTGTGCTCATCTATGGCCAGGGAACCAATGAGTGGGAGGCAGCTGGAGTCCCACAGTCCTCTTGGAGGGCACACCCACTATGACCTAAAGATCTCCCACCAAGCCCCACCTCTTAAAGGTCCCACCACCTCCCAATAGCATCTCCGTAGGGTACATTCCTTTAACACATGGGTTTTTGGGATATTTGAGATCCAAACTACAGCATGAATGAGGGAACAACTTATAGTCACCATAGGAAAAAGGTGGCCTTCTGTGGCAGGGGAGGCTGTTGGAATTGGTCAAGTTACAAGCAGCTGAGGCACAAGTGGCAGAGATGGCTTGTTCTCCTCCACAGGGGACAGATGTAATTTTGGCCCTCAGGGGTCATCTGGCAAAGGGCAAAGCCATTTTTTATCACCACCATAAGAAAGGTGCTACTGGTATCTAACAGGTAGAGGTCTAGTGCGCTGCTCAATACCTACAGTGCACGAGGCAACCCTTCCCCACCAAAATCTCATCAGTCTCCGAAGGTCGGTTGTGCCAAGGTTGAACAAGCCCATTTCAAAGTTACTGAATCCTTGATTTTTAGGTCACAATGCTGCCAACACTGAGGGCTATATTTCCCAGCCTGATTTGCAATTTGGTGTGACCAAGTGATGGATGGAACATAAGCTAAAGTGGTGTGGCAACTTCTGGGAGTTGTCCCAAAGGAAAGGAAGCATGCCCCACTCCTGCCCTTTCCTCCCTCCTCACAGCTGGAATGTGATACTGTTGGCTGGAGCTCTGGCAGCCATCTTGAGACGGGATGGTTTCAGAGGAACGCAATGTGGAGCAGTGGGAAAGAGTTCCTGACACTGTGTAGCTCCACCTGCTCTAAACTGTCCACTCTGAACTCCTCCAGTGCCCCATCTCATGTAGTCCCCTTTGCTTTAGGTTTTTTGTGTTGCTTACACCCGAGTTTAATTTTAATTACCACAGTGTCTGACTTGTGCATTGTGGAATGTTCATTTACTGAGCCCTGCCATGTCATGTGGGATTGGGGGTACACCCTTGAGGGGGCTGAACTCAGCAAGGAGCAGAGGAGGGCAGGAAAGGGTGTGAGGGAAAGAGGAACTGGTGGAAATGGGCTAAGAGCCCGAGGGGGGCTGGCCACAGCCCTACCTTTTTGGAAGGCTTGCTCAGGTTGGTCTGGAGTACAGCCAGCCTCCAACATCCAGGCTTTACCAACCATGCCCTCAGCAGCCTGATGACGTCAGCAGGCATGGTGCCTTGGCCATGGCTCTCGTTGACGGTCAATGTCATGGGTGAAGGGAGCTCAGATCACCCAGTAGCTTTTGCTACTACATATAATCATTTTAAAAATCTGCGATTCGTTACAAGTTCAAATATGGCTAAATAGTGGTGCCTTGAACTTGAGTGAACTGTTGGAAGGACACCTTATATTTAACTCCTTCCTGGCCGTCAGTTTTCCTCTGTCCTCAAGGCCACTGAGACCTTGGGTTAGTTTTGCATATCCTATACCCTGGTGGCAGCAGCCCCCTCTCACATGCCCTTGGCCAGCACCAACCCTTCCTTCCTCTCGATCTTTCTAGCCTTCCTCCATGGACTCACGTTCCCATTTCTTTAAAATTCTGCATTTGCTAGGTAGTCAGAGCTAAGGCACCAAGGATTTCCAGCGGTTGAAGTGTTGGTGCATTCATTTTCCTGGGCTGACTTTACAAGGTCCTGTAAGTGGTTTGACTTAAACAATAGCAATTTGTTACCTTGCAATCCTGCAGGGTGAAGTCCGAGAGCAAGGTGTCAGCTCCTTCTGAGAGCTCCGAGGATCCCCTCCAGTGTGCTGGGGTCCCCCAGCCCCTGGCACCTTGCCATCAAGCTCTGCTGTTCTTGGGTTTGCAGGTGCGCAGCTCCGACCTCCACCTTCCCAGAGCATCCTTCTGCATCTTTTTACGTCACCTTCCACGTCCAAATTTGCCCCCTTCTGTAAGGACACCAGTCATATTGGATTGGGTCGCATGTGAACCTATTTCAATCTGATTACCTCTGGAAAGGTCCTATTTCCAAACAAGGGCATAGGCGAAGGATTCAGAGCTTAGGACTCTAACACAGCTTTGGGGGAGGACGGTTCAACCAAGGGCCATAGCTGAATGTTAACGAATGGACACGCACTGGAGACCCACGGAGACTGTTGGGAGAACCAGAGGCATCTAAATGTGGGAGAATCCATCCTGCCCTGTGGTGCCTCCCAGCCTAAGATGTGCAGCCCTTCCTCACCTCTCGTGGGAAGCTGTGCTGAAAGATGCTTTTCACGAAGCGTCATCTTGAAGCAGGTCGTCTAAGTCTAGGGAGCAGCCCGTGGGCCTGAAACCACCAAGCAATGATAATTTTTTTTTTCAACCATCGAAAAAGCTGGTAATAAAATTTAACAACATAGAAAACATTCCGGAAACCAGGCCAGCAAACCCCAAGCAGAAGCGTCCTGCGCATCTTCTTAGAAACGCTTCGTGGTGCTGCTAATCCCAGTTTTAATTTCTAGCCTTATTAAAGACTTAACGCTTTATCTCCATTTCTTACCCCTGGAAAACCAGATGCACGTAATGATCTTTATTTCTGTCATTTTCCCAGTGGTCACAGTGTATGTTCGGCTTAATCTTTTTTATTTCCACGTGGATTAATGAGGGCTATGGAGCTCTTTCTTTGTGCCTCCCCCTATGAGTCCCGAGGGGACAAGCATCTGGGGGATTCAACACTGATTCTCAGAGCTAGATTTTTGCCACGTAGGTAAATGCTGCTTGGGGGGGCGGTGGGCAACACTGGGCCCCAGCTTTGCTGAAATGGGCTGGAACAGAATCTGGTACAGCTCATTGAATGGCCCCCCACAACGACATTTGTGTTCCACCCACGGATCATGTCTGGAAGGCTCTGCCAAGTACAAACACCACAAAAAGCACAGAAAAATACAGAGAGACGAGCAATCAGAGTGGAGTCTTGGGGCCAAAAATGACCTTGGAATCCGTCATCTGATCCAGCCTGACTTAAACAGAACAAAGCAAAACAAAACACCAGAGAGGTTACATGTGTCTCTAAAGGGCACACAGTGAGTTCACAGAGGAGCAGATCCACTCTTAGGGATGAGTCACTGATGTAGTCTGATTAGCTCTTTGCAACCAAGGGTCAATTTTTTTTTTTAAGAGTTTGCACTTTTTTCTTTTTTCTTTTTCTTTTTTTTAAAGAGAGAGGGACAGTGAGAGAGAGACAGAGGGAGAAAGACAGAAACAAGTTTTATTCAGTCTTTCATGCAGCTTTCGTTGCTCTGAGACTTCATTGTGTACGTGGTGCTGGGGTTTGAACTTGCGTACTCGTGCATGCGGGGCAAGTGCTGTAACCGCAGAGCCACCGCTCCAGCCCCTCAATATTTGTTTGTTACCTGCTATAAGAATATGTGCACAGCTAAGGGATAGAAATTTCTGGTTTCTGCCACAGGCGTGTTCTCATGGGATGAACAGCAGCAATTTTGATGAATATTGGAGGATGCTTAACATCAGTATTATTTTTACTTTCCCACCGAAAAAAAAAATCTCTTTGAGGACATTCAAAAGAGTCTAAATAATCTATGACCTTTTTTTTTTTTTTTTTTTACAGTGGCCTTTGAACAGTTGAACAGGGAAGTAGGAAAAGAATTGTTTTCAAAGTACGCCACTGGTAAGGGGAAAGTATTTTCACACTTTTAGAATGAAAAGAAATGAGATTTTTTTTTTTAATTTTTAATTCTTTTGCAGTAAGGAATCTACAAAAGCAAAAGTACCCAGGACTCACAAAGGTTAAAATTCAGCCCTCAAAGCAGATCCCTTTTCTTCCCCTCACTTCCCTGGATAACTCCTTGTTCATAATTTATAAAAGATATAATCTCTACCCTGATAGAAAAAACTGAACATTTTCTAAACTTAGAAGTAAATTCTCAAGGTTTGTGAGACTGTGGTTAGAATGGTAACACTTAGATACTGCCATATATGTAAAAGGGTACAATCCTTTTGGAAAAGAAAATCTTAGTACAAAGCAAGATTCACAGGTAGCCCTGTCCTTCCCCCCATTGAAAAAACACTAGTCCTTGCCTAATAATGTATTTTCAGAAAATCACCACAATAGCTAGAGTAGAAATGAGGCTGTTTTAAGACCTTTCTTCCAGTTATTCATGATGCACTGGCTACAATATGAGCGCTCAGAAGACTCCCGGCCGTCCTGTTCTCCTGACTGGTGAGGGCTGGGGTGCTGTCATGTTCCACTGCAGACAGGGAACTTCTCTAAGGACGTAAAAGGCAGGGATTTTACAAGTGGGAAAAGAGCATGGGGTGGGAAATACAAACCTGGAGGCAGGGTTATAAACAGCGCTCTCCAAGTGGGGAGAGCATTTGGTCCAACCAGGGCCACTCAGAAGTCGCATCTTAGTTCAATGGCTTGTCCCTCTGGAATGAGAGTCAGAGGGTTCCACAATGGGGTAAAAGGAGGCACAGAGATTCGTGGCTGGGACGCACCATGGGCAGGGGCAAGGGCAGCAGGGGAAGGGTTCTGGAAGTGTGGTGTGATGTGCATTTTGAAGGGGATGTGTCCCTTCCACCTCCCACATCTTCCTTTTGGCTCGATGGTTTTGCTATGCTAGAGCCTGGTGGTTCGAGAACTTGATGTGAGCCTCAGAAAATCCGGGTTCTAATCATGCCCCGCCCTTGGACAAACTGTTCAGCTTCTCTAAACCTCAATCTCTTCAGCTGTAAAATGGAGTGAGCCCCACGCAGCTTGCGGAGCTGTAAGATTTCACGCGAGGATGGACACAAAGCACTTTGTTCTGCACCTGGCACAGAAATGGATGATAATTGTTACTAATTACTTCCAGTAAGAGCAAATATTCTTTAAGATGGTTTTAAAGCAAATGCAATAATTTTCACATCATTGGTTTTTCCCAAAGATTACTGGTGGGCAATCTGCCCTCTCTGGGGAACCAGGGGCATCTCCTTTCCTCCTTTGAGTGATATAAAATAATGTCCCCTAGCCCCAGAGGCTGAGGTGCAGCCCTGGTGTGTTGTCCTCCTGCCCTATCCAGGGAATTCCATTCTAGGCCACTTTTGGCTGATTTGAACACTGTGGAACTCTCTGGAATTTCAACATTACTCTTTTTTGTTTTTGTTTTTTTAAGAGAATCAATTTTATCTTGTTTTTCATCTGGTTTTCATTGCTGTGACCTTAGTCATGTCTGTGGTACTGGGGTTCAAACCTGGGTTCTCACACATGCCGGGCAAGCGCAATACCACTGAGCCACCACTCTGGTCCAACATCATTCTTTTCCAAAGGACAGAGCAGGCCGTTGTGATTTCTGAAGTTAAATACCCCAGGACTCAAAATGAAACACTGGAAGCCAGCAGACAAAGTTTAGAAAAAGAGTTACAGTGGTCTTACTCCCTCAGTGACTGGAGCATGGCACCCGGCTTCAAGGACTCTCATGACAGGGGACACAAGAGAAATGGGTCACATTCAGCGGGGAGGAGCTGAGATGCCCAGGAGAAGAAACCTGCGTTCTTAGGGACACAACTGGGAAGATTGGGTTGAAAGAGGAGAACAAAGGAAGCCAGAACACACGGGGACATCTTTAATCCATGAAAGCTGTCCCAGGGAAGGCAGATGAGATGGGGAGGTCGTCAAGAGGGGCAAACGGTCCCCGGGTGGAAGGTCGGTGGAGAGAGATTCGGGGCTCAGCATTCAGATGGAATCAGAAGGCTGTGGAACGCTTCCTAGAAGTGTGTAAGGCTCCACTTTCTGACCTGGGCCAAGCAGACCGAGCCAGGCATGAGACAGGAGGTCTAGATGGCCCCGAAGTCTCCTTGTCTCTTGCGAGGGCGAATGCCTCTCTCCCTGCCTCTTTCCTAAGCCTGCCACCATATTTCAGTGGAAACTCAACCCCCTCTCTGTGCATGTCTTAGGGACACCATAGCAAAGCATCGCAACCACAGTGGCTCAAAATCACAGAAATGTATCCCCCGCAGTCCCGAAGGCCAGCAGTTGGAACTCAAGTCAGAGAGCTGTGCTCCCGTCCAAGGCTCTGGGGAGGGTCCTTCCCTCCTCTCCCAGCTTCTGGCAATCCTTGGCATTGCTTGGCTTGTGTCTGCATCATCCCGATCTCTGCTTCCATCTTCACATGGCCCGGAAGTCACTGGTTCACCCTAAATCCAGTATGATACCATTTTGAGATTTCTAACGAGTTACATCTGAAAAGATGCTATTTCCAAATTCGATCCTATTCTAAGAGTCAGGGTGGAGCTGATTTTGGGGGGCAGGGTGGTTGCCATTCATTCTACCCCATCCTCTTTGTTTTGGGTGATTTCCTTTTTCCCTTATTATGGTGCAAAATGTTCCTGTTATTTATTTTCCTGGCAATTTGCAAGGAACACTTCGCCAAATATAAACAACCCCTCAACTCTAAAGGGTCTGTTTGGGGCTGGGGATGTGATTCAGTGGTAGAACACATGCTCAGTACCTACAAGGCCCTGGGTTTGATTCCCAGCACCAAAAATAAAAAAAAAATAAACAAAAACAAACAAACAAAAGATTCTGTTTGAGTTAGGATTCAATTTCTGGAGATATTAGAAGCCTACAAATTTAGGACCGTCTTGAGCCCACCCCAGGAGGACGTGAAATTGTGAGAGGGTCATTGGAGTTGGCCATGACAGGCTGGGCTGCTCGATGTTCCAAGGCCCGTGGGACTTATTTACCATTAGGTGGGCACGGGACACATTCTTCCAAGTGCAAGGGGTGGAGACAGGCTGTGAGCAATGCCTCTCCCTTCCTTAACCTGGGGAGCTTCCCGTTGGAGGATCCATTCACTCCTCTGGTTTCCCACAAGAACGACTGAAGAACTTGTATGTGTGTACAGCCTGGAGGTGGCTTCTTTCCTTGTGTTCCTTTTAAATAATTTTCCCCCATAGAATGAGTTTCAGTTAACTCTTCCTAAACATGCGCATGCTAGATATTATGCAGCCATGAGTCACACTTCAAAAGGCTGACAGAATTTCATGCCTTCTGAAAAGGTTCACTATTGTTTCTGAGTTTGTAGGCCCCTTCTACAACGAGCCAGACATTTTGATATCCCTCTAAAGAGCCAAAATATTCTGCACATTTTGGGTTATCTGGGGGTCTCTGTCCCAGCTGCTTAAGCATGAACGCAACCACAGAATGTGTCAAAAAGGAGTGTGACCCTGTTTCGATAAAACTTTATTTGAACCCCCATATAATTTTTGTATGTCACAGAATATTTCTTTCTTTTTTTTTTCCCCCATCCAACCATTTAAAAATGTAAATTTTTAACTATGGGGTCATCCAAAAACTAGGCGGCAAATGTTGGGAGAGTTCATAAAACCTGGAGAACCATAGCCCGGCCTAAATGTCGGAGGCAGGGACAGAATGTGGCCTTGCACACAGCTGGGTCCAGGAACCCAGAATTACCAAGTGCCCCTCTGCCTCTTCCTTTTTTCTACCTGCAGGCTACAGTTTACCTCACGCAGGGAACAAGGTGGCTCCTGCACATCTCACAGCTGTGGCCATGGAGACTTAGGGGATGGTTCCCTAAGTCCCAGATCTATACTTTCTGGGGTGGGAGGCACTGGTCCCCTGGGGTCAGGAACAACCAATCATCTGTGGCTGGTGGGTCAGGGGAGGTGGGAACAGGGTGGATCCTGTGGGAATCCTAAGGGCGTAGAGGGCAGTTCCTGGACAAGTAGGAATTTGGGGTACACCAAACAATAGCTGTCTCTCTAAATGGTTCATAAAAGTGTGTGTGTGTCTGTGTGTGTGTGAGGTGAAATGAAACATCTCTGCATTATTGCCAGTTCCCAGCTTGCGTTCTCCAAGGATCTTAAGAATCTGAGCTGCCTCCATACTCCCATATATTACTCCCTCCTTTTTTCTTTTAAAAAGAGAGAGAGGGACAGTAAGAGAGAAAAATAGAGAATCAATTTTATTTAGTTTTTCATGTGTTTTTGGTTGCTCCAACACTTCATTGTGTACATGGTGCTGGGGTTCGAACCCGCATCCTCACGCATGCCAGGCAGGCACTGAAATCACCGAGCCACTGCTCCAGCCCCTATACATTACCTTTTTTTTTTTTTTTTTTTTTTAAAAAGGGAGAGGGGCAGTGAGAGAGACTGAGAGAGAGAATCAATTTTATTTAGCTTTTCATGTAGATTTTGTTGTTCCGAGACTTCATCGTGTACTTGGAGCTGGGGTTGGAACCCGGGTCCTCCTGCAAGCCAGGCAAGTGCCATGCTGCCGAGCCACGGCTCCAGCCTACGTATTACCTTTTAAGGACCTGTAGGACTGCTTCATTGCACTCCCCCAAAACAGTACTTGAGGCATGCTGGGAATACGTGGAAACACTAAATATGTTTCACCTGTGAATTTTACCATTCGTCCCTATTTTGATGAGCATCTTTCGCAGAACCTTTCCCCAATACCTGTTGGTTTCTATTGTGCCCATTTCAGAGAGGCTTCTGCTCTGCTCTTTTCAGGGGAAGAAGCTCCTCTTTCAGCAAAGGGTTCTCAGCAAGATTGGAGCCTGAGGTCACCACACACCCAAGAGTGTTGCTCTCAGCTCTTGCCTCAGGGGTGGCCATACAGGGACCATCGCTGGGGACCGCTGACTGGTGGGCAAGCCTGTCTGTTTATTAGTCCCTGGAAAGCTCAAGATTGCTCAGTCTCATCAGCAGAAGAACTGCCCATGCTCTAATCCCCTGCAGAGAAAACGCTGATGGGGAAGTGAGGCAGCTGCTGGTCTCCTCTTGGTCTTTAACGGTGGGATGCTGCTTTAATTTCTTGGTTGAATGCAACACAAGAAACAAGAACATCATGTGCTCACAGGGCTCTCTACAAAAATCAATGAGAGCCTCTCGGGAGGAGGCATTTTGATAAAAGGGGAAAACTAAACTATCAGTCAGACTAATTCATTCCAAAGCTTTAAGGTACCAGAGGAGGCCAGTTGTGTGAAGGGGGAGCAGTCTGCCCTGTGTCTAGGAGATGTGTACACAAGTGGAACCCCCATTTGTAAAGAGAGTGACATTTGTCAACCTTCCTCTTTTGGTGTCTCTCCCCAATGTTAGCATCCTCATTCATTCAGCACTCATTGAAAGGGTGTGTCAGGGGCTGGAGCGGTGGCTCAGTGGTTTCGGTGCTTGCCTGGCATGCACGAGGACCCAGGTTCAAACCCCAGCACCACGTACACAACTAAGTGTTGGAGCAACAAAGGCCATGTCAAAAACTAAATAAAGCTGTTTCTTTCTCTGTCTCTCTCACTGTCCCTCTCTTAAAAAAAAAAAAAAAAAGAAAGCATGTGTCAAAGACTCTGTTAGGGTGTGGTAGAAAATAAGATGACTACTGGGAGTGGTGGCACATGCTTGTAATTCCAGAGGCTTTGGAGGCTGAGGCAGGAGGATGGTAAGTTCAAGGCCAGCCTCAGCAACTTAGCAAGATCTTTAGCAACCTAGTGAGAACCTGACTTGCAATAAAAAGTACTGGGGATGTAGCTCAGTGGTAAAGCACTCTGGGTTCAATCACCACTACCAAAGGGGAAACTTTAAAAAATAAGATGATTAAAAGGAACATCAGATCTAGGGAGATAATCACACACTCACACACACAAATCAACAGTTAGGATACTAGGATACCATAAGTACTAGAAGAAGGGAAACCAATCAGGGCAGGCTTCAGAGAGGAGGTGACATTTGCTAGATGTCTTGGGGGATAAATAAGCTTTGCCAGGTTCCCCCCAAAAAAAGGCTCCTCAAGACAGAGTAAAACTGAATGAGAAGGGGTGTAAATTTATAAGTCAGCAAGAGGGATGATGGTGACCTAGGCAATCTGGAAGGTTAGATTGAAATCAGGCTCTCCAGGGTCCTTGGCACATATTACACGCTCTGTTCATACTTGATCAAAGGTGGGAGAGGAAGAATAATAGCATGCATTTGCTGGGAAAGTAATAGTGACAATAAAGTAATAGCAGGCATTGACGGATGTCCTACCCACTGATTCTGCAGATTTATGGAGTATTGGGTAGTAGGTGAGGAAGTCCACAAGCGTAGTGCTGATCTCATCTCATCCGTGCCTGCATCCTTCCGTTCATCTTATCTAGCATCAATCACCTATCAACTCACGAAAGATACAGTAAAACAGTAGAAGAAAAAGCGAACTCTGACCGTCTGCCCTGCCTGTCCCAGCATCTGGGGATGCTGTGGGATGCTGTGGGATGCTGAGGTCAGCCTGTCCCAGCATCTGGGGATGCTGTGGGATGCTGTGGGATGCTGAGGTCAGCGTCCTAGCGTCCTAGCGGGTAGTTCCCCTCCCAGGGGTCCCTATAATACCCATTCTTGGAAGCCCTCCTGCGGGGGTAAGGGCGTGACCTCAGGCGGAGTTCACTGAGCTGCCAGCTCTGAGCCTCCACCCTTGGGTGCCTTGGGCATCAGGTTACCTGGCAAGGCACAGTTCCCCTTTCAGAACGAGGGCAGAGTAAAGAGCACATATGTCAAAATGTACCTGTGCAGGATCTGGAGGGAGCACACGATGGCTGGGCACAGGAAGGCCACGTGTGTTTATAGACACTGTGTGAGTATCTAGCCGGAGAGTGAGTCACAAGCTCAGCTCAGCCGATGTCCTGCCCCTGTGTTATCTGCCACTTCCCTGGGGACAACAGGGACTTAGGCCACTGGCACTGCTCTTGTGCAGATCCTCACTGCAATCCTTCAAACTGCCACAGAGAGCATTTATTACGAAGCAGAGAAGAAAATTCGTCTCTCTGTTCTTGTGTCTCCAGGTGATCCATGCCTCATCCTCAGACAGCGTTCAACAGCAGCAATAGTGAATTTGTGTGGAACTCACCTATGCCAGGTTCTGGGCTAGGCACTGTGCATCTGCTAATGAATTCAAGAACTCTAAGAAGTATAAATTATTACTATCTCCACTTTACAGATGAGGAGACAGAGGCATGGGTTTGCGACCACTGATGATAGTCAGAAGAATGTGCCCCTGGTTCTGCAGAGAATTCAGGAGAGTCACAGGGCTTTAAGTGGATTCCTTGGTAGCTCGTTGAAATTAGCATATGAGAAGCCTCCCGTGTGTACCTCTTCGAAAGGGCCACCACCTGCTCGGAACTTGGGTTTGCCTATGGCAGGTGCATGTATGTGCACTGAATGTAGTGAGTGACCATTTGAGGATGGAAAGGTAGAATTGAAAAGAGAGAGGAGGTCTTAGCGCGACTTGTCCCCCATCCGTCATCTCCAATGGGCTTTGGAGGTTTAGGTATTGCAGAGGGGTTGGGTTTCTTTTCTTTTTTAAAGTAAGAAGACCAGCATCCACAGCTATGGGAATTAGCAGCAGAAATTTGCCAAGAAGTCAAAAGGAACTGGATTTGAGTTGGGGCCCTGTGTCACTATGTCTATGGGTACTTGTCACCGTTTCCAGCCTCCCAGCACCTTCTGAATCCCTCTCATTAGGACAGGGCCTTTCCTCCTCCCTAACACAGGGGCTCATGCACACTCCTCGGCCTCCTTAGCTGGGCAAAGGCGGGGTGGGGGGGGGCTGGGCTCCTGGGTGCACGGTGTGCGATTTGGAGGAGACAGCACAGAGGAGCTGTTCTCAGAGTGAGAGGAGGTAGAGGCGTCCGGCTTTGGGAGCAGCAGAGGGCGGTCCTGGGGCTCAGCATGTGCCATAGGCTTCTGCACAGTGGGTGGCAGTGGGGTCTTTGTGCTGCACTGTGGTTGGGTTTCCAGCTCCAAGACTCATCTTCTGACCCTTCTAAAGACTCTGAAGTCACAAAGAACCCTTTGCCGCGTGGCCTTGTCTCCTGTGGCAAACGGGAGAGGGTTCTGCATCTGCTGCTGAGACCCCCACTCTGACCCCATTTGCTTCCTGCCTTGATTTCCTATGTAAGATGAAGATGGAAGGGGCTGGAGCAGTGGCTCAGAGGTTACGGCGCTTGCCTCACATGGGCAAGTACACGGGTTCAAACTCCAGCACCACGTACACAACTGAGTGTCAGAACAGCGAAAGCCACGTGAAAAACTAAATAAAATCGATTCTATTTCTCACCATCCTTCTGTCTTATAAAAAAAAAAAAGATGAAGAATGAAGAAACTCACTCATCTCTCCTTTTCCTAAGGACTTTAAGAAAAGTTCACTTTGACAATTCTAAGTAACTGAATAAAAAACACCAGGTGTTTGAATGAAGAAGACAGAATGATTAAACATGGAATTGACGTAGAATTAAATTGAACATAGAATCCAACCTACTATTCCACTTTTAAGTACATGCTGCAAAGAATGAAAAGCAGGGACTCCAAAAGACATTTCCATGCACCTGTTCCTGAGAGTATTATTGCCAACAGCTAGAAGATAGAAACAGCCTCAGTGTCCATCCGTGGATGGATGCATAATTCCATTGTGCTCCGCACATAGTTAGCATATTAAACAATTAAGTGCTTCCTCATGCGACCGTGCCGTATTGAAGACACCACACCAAGTGAAATAGGCACAGAGCCCACATTCTGCGTGATTCAGCTTCTGCGAGGTACTTAGAGCAGCCGAATTCATATGGACGGAAGGTAGAAGAAAGGTGGTCAGAGACAGAGGTGGGCGAATGAGGAATTCACATTTAAGGGTGCAAGATGCACGAATTCTAGACACGGATGACGGTGATGGTCGCGTAGCAATGCGACTGTATTTATTGCCATTGCATTGTAAGCTTAAAATGGTGAAAAAGGTAAAATTCATGTTATGTTTATCACAATAAAGAAGTCTTTCCTAAAGAAGAGGAGGAGCAAGGGGGAGGAGAAACAAGCAAGTGAAGCACTTGATTGCAGATTCTGTACCTGCAGACACAACCAACCACGGTTGAAACCATACTTGAAAAAATTCTTTTCTTATTATGTTCCCTAAACAAACAGTTTGTCAGCTGTTTATGTGGACTTCACATTGAAGTTGGTATCATAAGTAATCTAGAGATGATTGAAAGTAAACAGAAGGACGTGGGTAGGTTGTAAGCAAACATTCTTAGGCACAGTTTTATATGCACATTCTTTTTTTCCCGTTAGAATCAACTTTATTTAATTTTTCATCTGCTTTTCATTGCTCTGACCCTTAGTTGTGTACGTGGTGCTGGGGCTCGAACCTGGGTCCTCACGCATGCCAGGCAAGTGCAGGTCCACCAAGCCACCACTCCGGAGCCTGTATGCCCAGTGTAGTGTACATTTTTCACTTATTTCTCAGAACCATGTGGAGGTGGGAGCAAACCACTGGTTCTTGCAAATGACAATTGGGCAGAAGAGATGTGCACCCTGACTGAGTCTCTGGGTTTTCCGTATATTCTTTCTTCCTGCTCCACAGCAATTCCAAAGGCCATGTGTTTAAAATGGCAGAACTACAAGATGCAGGAGTCTGGGTCCTGTGTTACTGCCTGGAAGAAAATTTCCCAATCTAAAAGGTGGCACATACACAAATAAACCTGTATTGTGTCCAGTCAGTGATGTCCAGGGGGTGTTTGTTACGGTAGCCAGTATTGCCCTGACTAATACACTTTGGCAATATCTGGTTTTTCTACCCTTAATGCTACCTAGGAATTTTAGTGGGAAGGTGGAGAGATAAGGAATGGCTTTGCATGCGGAAGCGGACATTTCTCCTTCCTATGAGACAGAACTTGGGAAAGATCATGTTTGTTTAGAGAAGTTTTCACCAATCCTTGTCTTGAAGGTTCCAGGGAAAGGTGACCATGGACTGTGTTAAGGTCACTATTTTATACACCAATTAAATAGCCTACTTTAATGATTGCAGGGCATGAAGAGGACTAGAATGGCTTGGGGAGTTCTGATCTGTGCAGCTCATCAGTGCCTAATGGCACCTCTGCTACGTATGGACACAAACGACCAGTCTTTTATTAACCTTCTCTCGGATACATTTTCTTCCCCTAAGGAAAATGTGAAAATGTCACCAGTCATTACTTCTAAGTCCGATAAGTTAATGTCTCTACTTCATGTCCTCGAAGATGGAAAAATTCATCATCAGAGAGAAAAGTAAATTTTCCTGGTGCTAATAATCTGTTCACAAAATACTTGAAAAGTTGCTGGACATCTATGGACTTTGACTTCTCAACAATATAGTGTCACAACTATTTACGTGAGATTTACCTTGCATTGGAATCCTGTACATTTACACTGTATACAGAATCTGGAAATGATTTAAAGTGCACAGGAAAATGACATGGGGTACACTCAAATGCTATGCCACTCTATGTGAGGGATCTGCACATCTGCTGATTTTAGTGTTCCGTGTGTAATATTCTGTGGTTCGAAGCAAAGGATTTGATAAAGTATAATGGTAACTGAGAAATGAGAAATTAAAAGGGGCTTGGAGGCTTTTATGCATTTCAAGTTTAAAAACAATTTGTCTCCAAATCATTAAAACTAAACTTTTACCTGCTTCAAATTTTCCTTCTTCGTTCCAAAGACTATCGTTTGTTTGAACAGAGAGGAAAGGGAAGTGATCAGAGGCCTTTTACACAGTGCAAATGAGAGCAGAAATTAGCTGGGTCATTAGTGTTAATGAGAAAAAAGTGGCAGGTCAGAGGGTGGCCTTGGCCTTGGCCACAGGGACTTGATCTTAGATTTAAAAAGTTTTTCAGGTGGTCATTGGTGGTCATAATAAAATGAATAACTTTAAAAAATATTGAGTAATCTAAAATATTTTGTGTAATTATGACAATATTTGAAAGATCTTTTATTATCACATAAACTTCACATCTAAACAATCTTTCTGGGGCTGGAGCGGTGGCTCGGCGGTTCCATTGCTTGCTGGCATGCGCGAGTGCGCGAGTTCTAAACTCCAGCACCGCATACACAAAGAAGTCTTGGAGCAATGAAGGCCACATGAAAAACTAAAATAAAAATTATTTCTCTTTCTCTCTCTCACTGTCTCTCTCTCTTTAAAAAAAATCATTCTGCATTTGGACTTTCTAGATCTTAATATATATTACAGTACAAATAATTTCAAAAATTTGTAGCATTAATATTAATGCATATAAACATATTTCTTTTAAGAACAGGAAAATGCTGCTGCTGTTCCTTTATTAATTCTCTGAAGCAATGTTCATTCATCAGTTTGCATGTAGAATCCTGACTGTTCCAGATACTTCATACAGATGGAATCATACAATCATGCAATAGGTGCCCTTTTGTATTTGGCTTATTTCACCCAGCACAATGATTTAAAGGTTCACCCATGTTGCACTAGTACAGAACTTCATCTCTCTCTCTCTCTCTTTTTTTTTTTTTTTGGTGGCTGAGTAGTAGCCCATGGTGTAGATGGAGTGTTTGTCTATCCATTCGTCTGTTGATGGGCACTTGGGTTGTTGCCATATGATTGGTGGCCTTTCGATATGTCCCCCGTGGTCCTCAGTCCCTTCCCAGAGCTAATCACCCAGAGGCATGGGCAACACTCAAGCACACCCAACTTGTCTAAGGACACTCTGGACTCCGTTCAGATCCACCCACCAGGATGACCATGTACAAAATTCAGTGACTATTCTTCTAAGAGGCTGTTCTTGTCACATGGCACCCGCTGTAAATCCACAATCCTTTTGATGGAAGCCATCATTTTAGATTTGGTGGTGTGCCAGTCATTATTGTCCTTCAGTTCCAAAGTCACTCTTGTAATTCCTACTCTGTGCTGTTGGGGCACATATCCAGTTCCTTGCAGCTTCAATCCGTGCTCGACTCTGCCCAGATGGTGCACTGGGGAGACCAGGCAGGCTAGCCGGGCAGTAGATGAGGTTTTCCTGTGAGTGCTTGAACAGTGGTGTCGTGAAAAGCGTCATGGACTGGGAAGACCAATCTTCACTAAGAAGGTGTCTGTCTTGATGAGGACAAAATGCTGCCCCTTTGTGATGGACGGGGGTCTGTGAGGGTTAATGTTACATGTGAGTTTGGCTAGGCCATGACACCAAGTCACTTGGTCAAACACCAGCCTAGATGTTGCCAGCAAGGTCATCTCTGATTAGATGTGATGAGTATCGATCTCAGCGGACTTTGAGTAAGCCAGATTGTCCTCTGTAAATAGGTATGGGTCTCATATGATCGGTCACAGGCTTAGGAGCAAAGAGTGTGGTTTCCTGAGGAGGAAGAAAATTCTGTCTCCAGACTGAAACACAGGAAGCCAGTTAGGGTTTGCAGCCAACTGCCCTGTGGAATTGGTACTCGAAACCGCAATGCCTGCTCCTCCTTGAGTCACTCTCCAGATTTTAGACTTGACAGTTTCTATAATTGCTAGTTCCTTAAAATAATTCTTTCTCTCCCTCCCACTGGGGATGTTTCCCTGCAGAATCCGCTGATGCAACGTTCAGTGGGATTTACCGTCCAGTCCTTTTGTGCTCTGGGTTCTTCCTCAAATTGACAGCATTATGGGTCACCCATTATCATGACTTGAGTGTTCCCTCCAAAACTCATTTTGAAATTTAATTGCCATTGTAACCGTATCAAGAGATGGGACCTTAAAGAGGTAATTAGGTCATGAGGTTCTGCCTTGACAAATGGATTATGCTATTGTCTTGGGAGTGGGTTGTAATAAAAGTGTAACTTCAGCCCCCATCCTGTCTCGTGCAGGCTGGCTGGCCCCTCTGCCAGGTTATGCGACAGCCAGCACGCCCTTGCCAGGGGCTGCTGCCGTGCTCTTGGACTTGCCGGCTCAGACCTGCAAGCACAATAATTCTCTTGCTAAAAAATTTACTCAGCCGGTGGATTCTGATAGAGCAGCAGAGATCAGATTAAAATCCCCATGAAATTAGTTGGAGGAGTATATTCAGATGTCCAGTGAATGCCCCAAGTAGTGTGCACCTTTTTATTTCTTGGTGGCTTCTACGAGGTACAGCCCATACTGACTTTATTTATTTATTATTATTTTTTTTAAGAGAGAGGGACAGTGAGAGAGAGAAAGACAGAAACAACTTTATTTAGTTTTTCACATGGCCTTTGTTGCTCCGACACTTAGTTGTGTATGTGGTGCTGGGGTTTGAACCTGGGTCCTCGTGTTTGCCAGGCAAGCGCTGAAACCACTGAGCCACCGCTCCAGCCCCCCATACTGACTTTAGAGGAGATACTCTGACCTGTTCTGGATCCTTAGAAACGTGCCTGATACAACAGTCGCCCTTGACAGTTTGGCACCCACACGCTGGCAACTGTCTCTGATACTTGCTACTTTATGATCCTCAGGTGCAATCAGCATAATGGTCTCAGTATGTTCAGACTTCTGTAACAAAATGCCGTAGCCTGGATAGCTTAAACAACAGAACTGCATTTTTTCCCAGTTGTGGAGGCTGGAAGTCTGAGCTCAGGGAGCCAGCACGGTTGGGCTCTGGTGAGGGCTGTCCTCCTAGCCTGCAGACAGGCCCCTTCTCACTGTGCGCTCATGTGGACTTCCTTTGGTGGATTCCAGCAAAGTATGGAAGGGAGGGCTGGCTCCTTTATGTCTCTTCTTACAAAGGGGCTAATCCCATCATGGGGACTGCCTGGCTCAGAATCTGATTAACTCCCACAGGTCCCATCTCTAACTGCCGTCATATGTAGGATTAGGGTTTCAACATATGAATTTGGGCGTGGGGGTTGGAATTCAGCCCATAGCAGCAATGTGTTCCAGATAATGGAACAACATGCTCCTCTGAGGGTGATCAAGATGCCTCTGGCTGATAAAGTGTCAAAGAGCAGATCTGAAGGTCCTGGAGTGAAACAGGAAAGGTATACGCTTGTCCTTGCCATGTGAAGGAAACTGCTTTTGCTGATCTTTGCTGATAAGTATGGAGGGGGAAGTATTTGTCCTCTTAAAATGTGCAAACTGAACAGTGCAAATACATTTAATGCCACTGAACTATACACCTAAACGTGGTTAAGATGGTAAATTTTACACTGTGTGTGTTTTGCCACAGTTAAAAATTAACAAAAAAAATCTTGCATAGCAAAAACAAAAACAAAACAGAACTGAGTAACAGACACCAGAGACTATGCTAATCTGCTCTAGTTAGGCTGCCACCTCCAAACTCATGTCAGAAGTTGGCTGCTTATATTTGCAATCCCATCTGGCTTTTGCATTCACCAAACTGGTGCTAGGTAGGATGGCACCCTGCATCTTTCAGGTTGTTGTGCCTGTTTCTGGAAGCCCACCAGGACTGAGGCATTACTTTGGGTTTGTAATTTTGGCAGGATATTCCTACTAGCATAGCCCTTACTCTGTGGGTCAGGAAGCTGATGTGAGGACACAACTAATTACTATGTTTGTCTGTTTCCTCACCCTGGGACTAGGGGAAAACTAGAATCCCATTTTTGGACCCACTGCAATATGGACCCCCAACACTCAACTGTCATCTGAATTTTTTAAGTCCCCATTTTGCTGGTTTACCATCATGGCTGTTCAGGAGATCAGGGTCACTCAGACTTGTCAATGTTTTCTTCAGGGCCCAGTCACCCTGGTAAACTGCCTCTCTGGGAGGGCTTAGAGGGCAGTTCATGGAGAACCCTTATCACAGCATTGCAGGAACGCTTCTTGCCTCTATGTCGTTCAAGGAGCTCCGATTTTGTGAACTGGTTTAGATTTGGGAACTGATAACAAGGACAAGAATCTCTCCAATGGAAATTCCAGTTGGGTTTTCCCACCTATATATTACATATCATATAAGCTGAAAATCTATTTCAGTTCTTGGGATTCTGTAATCAATTAGTTATTGCCTTAGTTTCCTATGATCAATCATCTGAATTATCCCTGTACTCCATCATGCGTGATAATCGCCTCCATCTTATCTTTGATGGTCAAGTTTCCCCTTCTGGTCCCTACCACTGGTCCCTGGTTTCAGTCATGGAACCCAAGTCTACAACAGCCTCCCCATTATCACCCAGCTTACAGATCAGAGACACATCAGAGCTTTTCCAGGATTCTGGCATGTCCCTCATCAATCAACTTTTTAGTTAAGAACCTGTCCTCTCAAACCTCCCAGGGACTACGGGTATAAACAGATGATTATAATCGATCCCTTCTAACATTCCCGTCTCCACAAGCCATCAGAATCCTTTCTCTACAGCATCCCATGGAATTTCTGGCATTTGACCTGGTAGACTACAGGTCACCATTGAAGCTGGACTCTGATTAGCAAGCTCAACAGACTACTAAGCCCATGCTTAGGTGCTCAAAGCACATATTAAAACCTGAATGTGAATGAGGATACCCAGGCCTATAAATTTAATCTAAGTGAGCCTTATAGTCCTAATCCTTGGCCTAACACCTTAGCATTAAGTTCCGTACGTGTTTCTCGGATTCCTGCGGGCTATGGTGGTTGAAGCCCTGCTGGCCTTTAAATGAATAGTGTCTTCCAGGAGCAGGTCTTGTTCTTTCCAATTGTGCTTTGTGGGGATTCAATGCTTGTTTTCAGTATGAGTCAAGGAAGGGTAGGGTGCTTGTGTGTTGGTGGTGTAGAGAAGTGGCATCAGCACTGAAGTCACCAAAAGTATTTGAAGAGGGGACAGGTGCCCTGCAAATGGGATGCAGCAAGAGAGAGCTTCAGGAGTTTCAGATTCCATAGAATTAGAGATTCTAAAGGTCTCATCCTAACGCCTCAGAATCCTGCTCCTTTCCCACCAGTGCCCTGGCCATGGCACAAGAGACCTGGTGGCGCAGCTCCACAGCTGGTGGCGCGGCTTGGCTCTTAGTCACAACACTGTCATTATACCAGACGAAGCACGTCTTCACGCTGCCATCAGTCCTCTCTGACTCTCTGCTCCTGTTCTGCTAACCATTCCCTGAAGCATGCTCTCCAGCACCAAGAAGCAGCCAGCCTGCTGGAATGCACCGTTCGCTCTGCACTTGGCCTTCAACTGGCCCTGGGTCCTGCCTGCACTGCCATCGTTCGGGACGGCGAGCTGTAGATGACCTGTGTGCCACGTCCCCTTGACAAGACGGAGCCTTGGGCAATTCAAGCAGATGAACATCTAGTGGCCTGCTGGGAAGGAAGGAAGGAAAGAAGGAATGGAGCGAGGGAGAAAGGAAAGGGGGAAGAAGGGAAGAGAAACAAAAAAGAGAGGAGAAAAAAGCTCTAATATACAGCTGATGCAAATTTCTATGGAATGAATATTCCCACCATGGTGAATTCCAAGGTACCAAAATAATTTCACCGAACACATAGTTGGAAAGAGATGCACGTAATCGGCTCTTATGAACCAGCACAACACTGAGAGTAACCACATCACCAAAACCTGTTGTGATGGGCTCCTTCCTGGGGCTGCTCCTGAAACCTACAGTGTTAGGGGCCTCACAAGAAATAGATGGTTCATACAAAAGGGAATAATTTGAGGAAATTGTACTAATTATTCACAAATACTTAACAAATAGTGGGTTGGGAAGAGTAAACCACGAAGGGTAGTGATAGTATAGTGCCTGGGTCTGAGGAAGGGAGGGGGTGGTCACTGGAACTCTGGAGAGACAGGGGCCACATGGCGGGACCTGGGTACTTCAATAAAGGGATGAAGCCAGCTGAAACCAGTCCCTCAAGGAGGAAGTCCTAATTGCATTGCCCCAGGGCCCTTCAAGGTATGGCCCTTCTCACTGGTATGATGACTACTATATTTTGGATGTGAGGTGCCCCCCACTCCAAATCTCTTGTGTGAGACAATGCAAAAAGGCTTAGAGGGGAAATGATTGGGTTATGAGAGCCTTATCCCAATCAGTGAGTTAATCCCCTGATAGGGACTACCTGTGTGCTAACTGAAGGCTGATAGGGTGTCGCTGGAGGAGGTGGGCACTGTGGGTATGTCTTTGGAGTTTGGAGTGTATATTTTGCATCTGGTGAGTGGAGTCTCTCTCTGCTTCCAGGTAGGATGCCCTGAGCCACTTTCCTCTGCCACGCTCTTCCACCATGATGTTCTGCCTCATTTCAAGCCCCAAAGAATGGAGCCAGCCTTCTATGGACTGGGACCTTTGAAATCATGACATGCCCCCAAATAAACTTTTCCTCCTCTAAACCTGTTCTTGTCGGGTCATTTAATCACAGCACAGAAGAATCTGGCTAACACAGGACCGACTACCTCAGATTGCCTGGGATTATTCTTGTTTTAAATCCTGGAAAACCAGCTTGGTGATTGGTATGAAAGGGGAATGAAAAAAACTCAGATGGCAGTCCAAAAGATGGGCCAAACGCACTACTATTTTTAGTGTAAATGGATACAGTATAGATTACCCATCCTCCATAGCTGCTGTGTTTTTTCTTCTGACTGCTGAGGTTGCCAATCATAACTTGTAGTTCACAACAATGGGTAATCCAGTTTTACATCATTCCAGGATGCACCTAGGTGCCCAACAGAAGAGCAGTGTAACTGTGGGTTTAAAGTCTGTCCTTGACTTTGCCTGTGAATTAACTGTGGTGTTTGTTTAAGACACCACAAACAGTACTTGTTTAATTTTTAACATAGTGAATATTGTACCACATTTTCTGACTTCAGGTAATAAAAAAATAGAGTGATTACATTAACAAAGCCAGTATGACCCCAATTATCACTGGAAAAGGAGGTTAATTGACTATGTTATTTTACTAGCAGATGGAAGAACATATCAACTTGATTAGAGAGGTAAATAATCAAAACGGAGCATACATCCCAGATAAGGAAAAGAATTTCAAATTGGGCATGATGGAGAACAAGATGTAAAAGCACACATAGAGACTAAATCTCCCAGTTCTAGGATGAGACAGCTAAGTATTTCTCAATCAATCAAAAAGTTTTGTCTACCAACAGATGTTTAGCAAAAAATAGTAACTGCTGCAAACTTAGACACACCACACTAATGAAATCATTTTAGTGATCGTTTTACAGACTGAATTAAGTTACATTTCCTGTTTCAGAGCTTTACTGCCAAATGTCTTAAAAGTGGACAAAAGAGAAAAAGTTTGATATGGCATATGCCGGTCCCTTACATGGTAGAATTGAGTTTTTTTTCAACTCAACCAATTTTCATGTTTTCTACAGAACCAAAATATGGCAGCAAAAACCAAAAACATGTTCTCCCTAAATCTTACGTACTTTGATTTAAAAAACGGAGTTTGAAATCCTTTTGATTTGTGTGAAAAATTTAATGAAACTGCAGAAAACATAAACCAGAAGACAGTTGATAACTTGTCCAAATAAAATTAGACTTAATCTACTTGGACATTCGACCGATGATGTGTTATGGTTTAGATGTGAGGTGTCCCCAAAAAGCTCATGTGTGAGAGAATGCAAGAGGGCTTAGAGGGGGAAATGATTGGGTTATGAGAGCCTTAACCCAATCAGGGAATTAATCCCCTGGTAGGGACTCACTGAGTGGTAGCTGAAGACTGGTAGGATGTGGCTGGAGGAGGGGGGTCACTTTGGGGTTTCCATTTTGTCGTGATGAGGAGAGCTCTCTCTGCTTCCTGGTTCCATGTCCTGAGCTGCTCTTCTCCCCCTAACCCTTCTGCCATGATGTTCTGCCTCACTTTGAGCCCCGAGGAATGGAGCCGGCTATCTATGGACTGAGACCTTCCAAATCATGAACCCCCAAATACACTTTTCCTTCTCTAATTGTTCTTGTCAGGTCTTTAGGTCACAGCAGCAAACAAGTTCACTAAAACATAGTGGAAATGTAAATTTTGGCAAATTCTTTTAAATTTATAGGCTTCGTGCCAAGGAAAGCGAACGACCTTACTTGCTAATTTAATCCTGCATTTAAGTGTGATTTGTGATCTGAGATATTGGTACTTTCATAATGAAAGCTTTCAGTCAACTTTCAGCTTCCTCAAAATGTGTTCAAGAACTGAATGTAACTTTTGAGCCTCGAAACATGAATGGAGTGGCTCTCCCAGGGGTGTGCCTACCCGATGGCTGTTCCTATTGCCTGCTGTTGGGAAGGCGCTAAAATGTCAACCTGTTGCAAAGTCTTCCAAGGTTAGGACATGAAGAATGTCCTTTCTTTGTCTGGAAATACATTGAGGATGATACTGGAGAAAAGAACACAGAAAAATAGAGGTGATATGCTCGTCCTCCAAAATTCTTCAGTAACCTTGGGACACAGGAACATGAAAAAGGATGAAAGGACTGCACCACAGCTGAGCAATGTTATGTGGAAGTGGTGACAAAAACCCATAGAAGATGGGGCTGGAGCGGGGGCTCAGCGGTTTCGGCGCTTGCCTGGCAAGCACGAGGACCCGGGTTCAAATCCCAGCACCATGTACACAACTAAGTGTTGGAGCAACCAAGGCCATGTGAAAAACTCAATAAAGTTGTTTCTCTCTCACTGTCCCTCTCTCTTAAAAAAAAAAAAACCATAGAAGAGAGGATACAGGCTTACATTCACTCCAAAAACAGACTTTAAAAAATAAATAAAACTGATCTACATCTGAAAAAGGCAGGCAGGAAGGAAGATGGGTGACCAGGAAAGGGCAAAAGGACTTTCTCAATTTCTTTGCTAAATTGACAACGTATTTGTACCCCAGTTGAAGATTTCAGAAATTAAAACGATCTCTGTGTTTTAAAACCATTGTTCCTGAGGAAAAGAGGCTTAGCTTGCACAGATGGTCTCCAACTGAACATGATTTTTTGATTTTTGGGTAGTGTGAAAGTACAGCCATACATCCATTCTGTTTTCCACTTTCTGTGCATTGGTCGATGAATCACATGAAATAGTCAACACTTCATTGTAAAGCAGGCTTTGTGTTAGATGGTTTGCCCAATAGTACACCGCTTAAGTGTTCTGAGCATGTTTAAAGGAGGCTGGGCTAAGCTCTGACGTTCAGTTAGTTAGGTGTATGAAATACTTGTTTGACTTATGATGCTTTCAATGTGCAGTGGGTTGGAAGGGATGTAACCCCTCTGTAAGTTGACTTCAGAGTATAAAACTATGGCCACTTTGGACCAATGGCACAGTTATGTTAACAATTTCGCAGCACCTGGGAAATGGAGAATGTTGATTTCCATAAAGGAACCAGGGTTTTCTTAAGGATGCATCCTAATCTCTGCTCAAGAAATGGTAGCAATTTTGGTATCCCAGAGAATGTCAACTGAATTTGACTTCTCACTTACCTGTGGCCAAAAAATGCAATAATTCTGGGATTCAGTTTACTCACCATCTATAAAAGAAAAATGAGGCACAGATTTGTTATGGGACTAAGCATGCGAGATCTGAAAGCGCTCTGAAAAGCTATAAATCATTTAAATGAATAATCATTTCTTGGCATTTCTCTGTTCTGCCATTCAGGACACCAGAGACTTCAAAAAATAATAATTCTTGAGAGCTGGGTATTTGATTCCAACCAACCAAGCAGTAATAACTATCATAACAATGGCAGATATTTATTGAGGGCTGACTGTGTGCCAGAATCTATGGGAGGTACTTTTACATGGGTTATTTTCTTTAATCTTCAGAACAACCGTTAGAAGTCATAATATAGATATATTTTGCAGATAAAGGAAATGAGACTTACAGCATTAAATAACTTGGCCCAAGTTTCCATGACTACTTAAGTAGTAGGTCTGGGATTTGAACCCAGGCAGTTGGATTTAGCCCCCACTTTTCACTACTAAGCTTTCTCATTTCCTAATCATAGCATTTTAAAAATCAAGATAATAACCAGGCAACTATTCCTTGTAAGGAGATTGCAGAATAGTGATGAGAAATGGGGACAGCAGGGAAAATTAAACCCCATCAAGAGCTCATGCTTTGAGCTCCCATCAACGCAGAAAAACGATGAATTTTAAAAAATTACAATGCTTTAAAAAAATCATCTGCATGGGCCAAAAATATAAAACTGAAGGATGGACTTAAGCAAACATGTTGGGGACTGGAGGACTGAAAGTAGTTAGAAGAGGCAGGGAGCTTATTTCCGTCGGTGATCAGGACTACAAATGTCTCACGCAGGGCTGGGGATCAGAGCTAGGAGGCAAAGCAGCTCACATCTTATAGAAAGGATAAAAAGTGCTTCTGTCAACTTCTGGCTACACTTAAGATCCAATTCCCAGTAAGAGGAGGGAAAGCAAATACAGTCTTGGGGCAAAGATCTAGAACTGCAATATCCACAGTTATCTCCTTAGCATGAGCACTCTGAAACCCACTCTACAGTGTTGTTCTTACCTGAAGACCCTAAGGGCACAGAGAGAGACAACAAAGCCCTGGAAAGGAAAGCAAATGGTGAGTACAGAGCCAGTGCTCCTGCAACAAAAGAAACAAAACAAAAGCTAACTCTTGTTGAGCTCACACCTAATTTAAAAACAAGAAAAAGAAGAAGCAGGAGTGAGACCATGTAAGAGAAAATGAAAATAATGATGCAATCTGAAACTAAGTTTTTAAACCAGTGTGCTGGATCTTTTCTAAAAGTTAAAGAAAAGTAATGGGAACTAAAAAAAGAAAGACAAGAAATTAAGAACTTGAACCAACAGATGGGTATGAAAGAGAATCATTTAAAAATCTTGGATAAAAAGGATAAAGCAGATAATCATTGAAATTTACAAAGCTGAAAAGATGGAATAAACTCTAGATTGGATATGGCTAAAGAGTGAATTAATGAAATGGAAAATCATTTTGGAAGAATTTATCCAGAGTACTACAGAATGGTAAGTTATCCAAATGGCAACAGCACAAGAAAGTATTTGACATCTTTCATCTCTGATTGTATTTTGAAATAACAGCCAGACATTGATTACAAGTCAGTCCTGAAGCAAAATGAAATATAGCTATCAAAAATATTGGATATAACAAGTCCTCATGTGTGACAGCTAACTAAAATTCTGTGTTAGGTAGGGTTCTTCAGAGAAACAGAATTAATGTAATGTATACTTATATACAGAGAGAAATGTGGTAAAACGAATTGACTCATGTAATCATGGAAGCTGACAAGTCTCAAACTCTGCAGGGTAAGTTTGTAAGTTGGAGGTGTAGGATAGCAGATCAAACAGTTCCAGTTTATGGTGCCAAGTTGTAGACTCAGAAAAAGCCCATGGTGCAGTTCATGTCTGAAGGGAGGAAAAAATTATTGTCTTGGTTGGAAGGGTACAGGAGGAATTCTCTTACTTCAAAGAGGGTCTTTGTGTATGTGTCCAGGCTGTCAACTGGTTTCCCACCTATGCTTGGGACGCCAATGTGATTTATTTGATCTACCAATTTAATGTTAATCTCATCCAAAAAACACCCTTACAGAAACACCCAGGATAACGTTTGACCAAATATCTGGCACCCTGTGGCCTAAACCAGTTGACACATAACATTAACCATCACGACTGGCCTTGGGAAACTTAACAGCACAGATCTCCAATCAGTCAGGGAAATAAAAGGAAGAAGTGCCCCTTCTATTGACAAGGGAGGAGAAGGAATCAAAAGGACGGGAGTCTCCAGGTACAGATGGCTGGGATTCTGGGCCCTGTAGTAGAAAACATCTGTGCTTTTGCCAGAGACCTGGGAATGTGACCTTGGACATGTTGCTGAATTCTTCTGCATTTCAGTTTTCTCGTCTCTTTAGAGAGAAAAATCAGCAATCTCAAAGGAATAGTGAAATGACTTTAAATGATAATACACACATTCTTTGGTAAAATGTCCAGCCTACAGTAGATCTCTGATGGCCAGCACTGGAATTAGGACATTTGATCCACCACTGGTGACAACTAGACCACCATTATCACAACCAGAAAGGACAGTGGAAAGGAATAGGACAGGGCATGACACCTGGTAGGCTTGGGTCCAGTCCTGCCCTGCCCACTACATTCCATCTCTGAAAGTTTATGTTCCTCCTGGACACCTTCTTAGTGTATAATTTCTTTCCTCATGTACAAATGAGGATGGTACATCTGCCTTATCAGAGCTGCTGAACTAGGGGAGGTTTATCTCCCACTCCTGGTGATAGCTGGCAATATCTGGAGATGGTTTTGGCTCTTACAGCTGGGCATCTAGTGGGGAGAGGCCAGGGATACGGCTAAACATCTTATATTGTACAGGAGAATTTCCTATAGCAAAGAATTACTCAGTGCAATGTGTCAATTATGCTGAATTTGAGAAGCCATGGGATAGACACCTAAATAAAATCAAGTTTGTAGGCTTTTAGTTAATAGACAAAAATAAAGACTATCATCATCTTCATCATCACATGAAAATGCTCAGATAGACAGCAGATGGATTTCTATTCTTCTCACTCCCCCCGCCATGGAGAGGACCTATGACTTCCCCTCTGTCAGTATTCCACTGGAGGGGACCCACATTTGGCCTCACATAACATCTCAGCCACATCCAGGTTCAACATGCCAAATTCTGGAATGCCGCTTCTGGACAGAGACATCTAGAATGTTCTCTGGCTCTCTCTATTGATCCAAACTCCTGCGGCTCTTTAGCTGCCTCTGCAGGAGCCAAAAGCCCAGGAGGTGCAGCCAGCTGCAGTCCCCTGACAGGGCTCCCATCCCACCTCCGGAGCTGCTAGTGGGATTTGGCTCAGTCCTTGGTCATGGCCTTGCCCAGACATAACTCCTTTGGGATTTAAGCAGCCTTTTCTTTACAATTCTGTGGATGCTCCTTCTGTGTGCAGGCATTGGAGGAGGAGGAGACTGCTAGGAGTAGAAGGTGAATGGACAGAAAAGAAACGTCCAGCTGTCGTGTGGGAGCCATCTCTCTCTGTGTCTCTAAGAACTGAGTCTTCTCCGGGTTGTGACTGATGACATTTCCCTGGGCAGACGTTCTCCTGCCTGCCTCTGCAAAGGATGCCAGGGGAACAGACCCACTCACTCACACCCAGCAGGAAAACACAAAGAAAGCCACCTTCTGCTCTCCTGTGCATGGCTAGCTCCAGCCACTTCTTGAAGCCCTTCTGGTTCGCTTCAGAATCCAGTCTTCAGTTGGATCTAAAGGTGGGACAGACGCTGACTGTACTCAGATCCCGGGCCTTGCTTCTTTTCATTTGTTTGACTGCAGTGGAGGCAAGTCTCCCTGCAGAACTGGCCCAGGCTGCAGATTTGGCGTCTGAAGCAGTTTCCAACAATAATACTATAATGGAAACAAAGCCTGCTCTGCTTTCACTGAATGCATTTTCTTCCCCAGATCCCCATCTGGGTTTGCAAGGACAGAGCAAGGCTTCCTCTCTAGACTATGCTACCCTGGCCTGTGCCGGGTTGAATTTTTTTTTCCTTGCAAGAGGGCCATAAACACGTAGGTACCAAAGAGTTAATTTGCGTTTTTTAAACCTCCTTCCCAATGCCCGCTCTCATTCCTGCATAAAATCTCCATGTCCAGACATCAAATCAGTAAGCCCTGTTGCCTGTCAGAGAATACAATGTCAGGCCATTAGTATGTTAATAAGTCCGGAGGGCGACAGGTGGCCTACTAGACAGCTCAATTAAGCTGCTCATTAAACACACGCTAACGAACAGCCAAGGCAGGGCCTGAACAGCACCATTCTGCAATGACATGATGTCAGAGTGAACAAATGAGGAAAAATAACAAAAACATTACAGCCGGGACAGACGCCACTAATAAGGACCCCTCGCACTACATCAGCCCGCAAATCAATGAGTCACAGGGATCAAAAAACTCGACCCAACATTCTCAGGAGACTGAATGCAGCAAGATTTTTTTGGTCACTACTTAAAAAAAAAAAAGAAGAAGCCCCAAATATCACAAATTAACTGATAAAAAATTTTTTAAAAGCAAAGTTTATTTGACATAGAGCTGATCACAAAGTCTAAGAAATTTGTATTGCTGGGTTTGAATGAAAATCATTATTTAATAGGATCATCATTGACATTTGATTGGCATTTTTTTTAAAGCTCACAGGTTTGATGCTCAGCCTCTCTGCTATTCAGCCAGTGTGAGGGGATAGTGGAATGTATGTGAGCTCCGAACAAGTTTTTCAGATGGAGATTATTTATTATTTTAAGCAAAGGGGCTTCCAGCTGCTGCTAGAAGTTTCTCTCATTTTCGAGAAAGGGGCTTCCTGGATAATAAGGAATCAAACCTCTGCAGGGTGCGGCTTCACTCTGCAGATAAATATTGCTAAACTAATAGGCTGGCTGGCCTTTAGGAGGTTGTGACCTTGACTCTTACCTTTTGTCAAGGTTACATCTGACACCGCCGGGGTATAGGCTTTCTACGTGTCTGTGCCCTTCTGCTCCTCCCTGAAATGGCAGCAGAGGCGACAGGACACATGGCAGAGGGGTCTGATCTGGTATAGCCGAAGCAGAGTGTCTTGGAACCATAGTTCTTCCCATAGTTTTTAAGCTTCCTGCGTGCAGATCACAGCCCAAAGGTATACAACGTGTGGGTGAGGCTGTCACCTGTGTGACCCTCAGCAGTTCACTTTACTCCCTGGCTCTCTTTTCTTTTAATAAAATGTGATTGAGCTGGCTATTTATTCTCTCAGCCCTTTCCATTTTAAATGCATCTTTGATACAAAATAAGTGTAAGATGCTTGTGGAATTTGCCATCTGGAAAGATGGAACTGGTAGCTAAAGATGCTCTGAAGAATTCAGGAACAAAGAGCACTGTGTTGCCTAAATGTGCAGTAAAAATTAAAATCAGAGGCTGCAGTGGTGGCTCAGTGGTTA
>PVKS010006834.1:0-12141 GCA_004027875.1 Aplodontia rufa | reverse complement strand
TACAAATAAACATATAATACTATCCTAAAATATTTTCAATATATTAAAGTACAAAGCAGAATAGGACAATTTTAAGCAATGAAGATTTTTTTTAAAAAAATAGAAGTGCAAACATTTTCTCTCTAGATTCCTGAAGGTCACCCGGGACAAGTGTCCTGCAGAGGCACACAGCCCAGTTTGGAGACGGCTCTTCCAGGGGTGAGGAAGGAGGAGAGAGGTTATCCAAGCAATGCAAGTGGGAGCCAGAATGGAATTCTCACACATATGGGTGTCGTGGTCGGGGCTGAGGGTAACCCAAGACCCCAGTGGGAAGCAGAGGGAGATTATGGGGATGTGGCCAAGCCAGAGGAGACAGCATGTGCGAGGGCAGAGCTGAGCGGGAGCTTGGCACCAAGGAGAGGCCCAGCAATGTGGCTTTTGTCCTGGTGGTCCTAAGGTCCATCTGAGGCTGGCAGACGTGCTTACATGCAATCACTGAACATCGTTTGTTGAGGTTTCCTTCTTTGCTGAAGGATCTAGGAAGCACAAAAATGAAAAGATTTTGTCCCTGCCCTGGGGAATTTACAATGGGGTCATTCTCTCAACTCACATTTATTCAGGACTTCTCTTTGCCAGACTCTGCTCTAGGTGCTGGGGATAATGACAAATGGCACAAGTGTGGTCCCAGCCCTCATAAACTTACAGTCAAGTGGAAGAGACAGGCCTACTGTTTAACTAACTCCATGTCAGAGCGACAGTGATGGAACAAAGACGTGTAGGCGCCCAGCTGAAGTTGTGTTTAATTCTGTCCACGAGAATCATCAAAACTTTCTGGCCCTCTGAAGAGCTCTAGAGCAATGTTGCTCCACAGAACTTTCTGGAATAACAGAAATGTTCTATATCTGTACTAATTTGGTAAACTCATGTGGCTTTTGAGCATTTGAAATGTAACCAGCGTAAGGAACTGAATTTTTCATTTTAATGCATTTCAGTTAATTGAAATTTAAATAGCGACATGTGGCTAGTGCTACCATATTGGACTGCCACAGAAGGTGATGGGATGAGATGACTTGTTGTGAGTGCTAAGTGGAATGGCATGGCTTTAAACTGGTACTTTCCCTCTGTCCAGGGTAGTGTCATTCTAGAAGCTCAGAACATAGCTATTCCTTCAATAATGCTGCATCACTGATGGTTGCTTCAGATCACACACAGAGAGTCTCCTGATCCATGCTGGCAGGGACACTGGTGAGAAATGAAGAAAGAACCTTCAACTAGAACATCTGTTCTCCTCGTCGGAGTTCAAATCTCACCTCTCTGGCAATTGTGTGTGATGGTCCGTTCATCTTGGAGAGCACAAGGACACCCTAAAATCAGAACCAGCCCATCTTCCAGGGCACAGTGCACATGCACGGGGTGTCTCACAGCCCACCCAGCTCTCTCCCATCAGCTGGGAGTGGTTGTTTTCCAGGGAATGGGGAGATACACTCAAGTCCTCCTTCAGAACCCCCTCCTGCCCACAGTGGCCTCTTCTTTTTGTATTGCTTGTGTTAGATGCCCTAGAAAAGAGGGGAAATTAGGGAGGCAGCCCTATCTTCAAATGTTAAAGCAAAGTTAATATAATGGCAGAGGAGCCTGGAAAAAGCTTTGGTTTCATTTGTGTTTGTTTATGCAACTGCCTTAATGATAAGGATAGAAAGGGAACTTTCCAAAGCCAAGCCACTGAGAACTGATGAGGGGGAACTTCTGTTCAGAGATGGCAGGTTGAATGCGGGGGTTAGCCTAAGGTCTCCTGAAGCCCTACTAAAACCACAGAGGGGATCAATATATAGCTCCACAGGTGAAAGGAACAGAAATGATCATGGTAATCGAATCTGGAAGCTGGAAAGCAAATATATGTTTGGTAATTGATACAACAGAGCTGAAAAAGCTGGATCATAGGCCACCTGGGGAAGTCCTATAGCTGCTCTGCAGTTGGTGTCGCAAGGGATCTAAGGAATCAAGGTGGATCTCCAAACAGAATGACCCACTAAAAGTCCTTTTAAGAAGTAGTTAGAGGGGTTGCAGCAGTGGCTCAGCAGTTACAGTGCTTGCCTGGCATGCACAAGGATACTGGTTTGAACCCCAGCACCATGTACACAACAAAGCGTTGGAGAAATGAAAACCATATGAAAAACTAAATAAAATTGACTCTCTCTCCCCCCCCCTCCCTCTCTGTCCCTCTCTCTCTTTAAAAAAATAAAAATAAATAAAAAGAGACAGAGCCCCAGCCTATGCTGCCAGGCCAGAAAAATGTCCCCATTCTGAATGTTGAGATCTTCCTGGACAATTTCACAATCTTGTTTCTGGGATGATGGCAGTAAGGATTAGAGCTTCCATGTGAGACTGTGACAGGCTTCCCTGCAGTTCTTCCAACATGGCAACAGAAGAGACTCCAAGATACTGGCCTCCAAGTCTCCCCAGAGAAATGGCCATGGGAGACCAGGGTTCCCAAGGCAGGGTTGACAAGCCCCGGACCCCTGTACTACAGAGCTTTCCACCAGCTCTTAGCTCTTAGTGCCCCTTCTTCAAAACCAGGGGACAGGGAAGCATCATTTGATGTTTGAGAATACCCACTAGCAGAAAAGGCAGAATCAGAGAAAGGGGAGGAAGCAACTTGTAGGCAACACAAGTTATAGAAGATATGAAGGGGAAAGAAAATGCTTAAAAATTATCATTGATATTTTCAGAGAGGTAGAAGATGCTGTGTCCATGAAATAAGAATTCTAATTTAAAGTTTTATTTCATTTTTATTTAAAACAATTACTTATTTTATGGTTACAACATGATGTTTCAATACATGTATACATTGTGGAACGATCAAAATCATGGTAAAATATCCATCACCTCAAATACTTATCATTTCTTGGTGGTGAGAATATTTAAAAATCCCCTCATTTAGCTACTTTGCAATATACAATAATACATTGCTATTAACTATAGTATAGATTGGATACTTTGCCAGAACCGATTCTTTTGTTTAATTGAAATCTTGGGCCCTTTGACCAACATCTCCCCTTTCTCTGTCCACCCTGCCTTTCTTCCTCTCCACACTCTGCCTATGGTGACCACTATTCTACTTTCTACTTCTATGAGTTCATTCAACTTTTTTAGATTCTAGGTATAAGTGAGGACATGGAGTATTTGTCTTTTTGTGCCTGGCTTATTTCACTTAACATAATGTCCTCCAGGTTCATTTACATTGTTGTAAGTGACAGAAGTCCCTGCTTTTTAAAGGCTGAGTAGTATTCCAGTGTGTAATATATCCCATTATTTCTATCTGTTCATCCCTCAATAGACACTCCATTTGCTTTCACAACTTGACTATTGTGAATAATGCTGTAACAAATGTGGACGTCCAGGTGTCTCTGACACACTATTTTCAATTCCTTTGGCCATGTACCCAGAAGGACTGCTGGACCACATGGAATTTCTATTTTTAGTTTCTTAGGAATCATCATACTGCTAATTTATATTCCCACCAGCAGCTTATGAGGGTTCCTTTTCTTTACATCTTCATTAACACATGTACGATTTTTCATCTTTTTATAGGAGCTAATCTAATAGGTGTGAGGCCATATCTCATTGTAGAGTTAATTAACATTTCTCTGATGATCAGAGATGTTGGACTTTTTTTCATTTATCTTTTGGACATTTTCTATCGAGAAATATCTGTTTGGGACTCTGGACACTTTTTAACAATATTATTTATTTTCTTGCAATTGAATAGTTTAGGTTCTTCATATACTTTGGATATTAGTCTCTTATTTAATAAAGGATTTGCAACTATTTTTTCCCAGCCCATGGGTTATCTCTTAGCTGTGTTGCTTCTTTTCCTGTGCAGAAGCTTTTTACATAATCCAATACCAACTATCCATTTTTTCTTTGTTGCCTGTATAAGATATTAATTTGAAAAAAATTATTCAGAAAACAACAAAAGTGTTCTGAAACAAGAAATATGTAGAGTTGAGGAAATGTCTCAGAATGTCGAGAAAAATAATAAAAGAAAACAGACTCAAAGAAGTAATGAACTCAGAGGGACACATCACATGCCTACCATCCAAATACGGTGTCACAGATCTGAATTTCCCAACTGTATCCAGCAAAATGGATCATATTGATACATTGAGACAGATCATTGGGAAATTTTATTGGGCTAGGGATAAAAAGAAGGTGCTCAATGTTTCCAGAGGGGGAGGGAAATGTGCCCTATGTAGGGGACAGAGAATCAGAACACACTGACTTCTCCATAGCTGTGTGATGGAAGACAATGGGGAATGTTTCAAAATAGGAAGGAAAGGTACTTCCAAAGGTGCAATTTTATACCCATCTAGACTAACCAATAATTGAACGTGAAGTGAAGGTATAATGAATTAAGGCAACTGTTAACTTCAGGAGGAGTTTGTCCAAATGGAAGAAAAACAGAACTATAGTAATACAAAGTAAGAGTAAGAGTCTTTGAAACTTCAGTGAAACTATAGAGGGAGAATGGAGGTAAGGGTGTGTGCGTGTGTGTGTGCGTGTGTTTGTCTGTGTGTGTGAAAGAAAAATCCTCTTCTTCCATTGAGGAAGTCAATAGTCAATAACTAAGGCTAAAAAACCTAGATATAATAATAAAACCATGTTATTGCAAATATATGGATGTAAATATCAAAAGAATTCATTAAAATTACAGCAAGTACCCCAAGAAGGAAAGGCAATTTCGAGATTGCTGCCTATCACAAGCTTTCAAAACTACCTGCCTCTAAACTGTAGATTTATAACTAATTTAACAAATCAAAACCATTTTTAAATGAAGGGAAGAGATAAATGCACAGAAGTTACAAAGTAGTGGAGGAGACAGAGCATTGGTCCAGCAGGCCACAGCTTCACAAAGGGCCAGTCCCAAGGTTGGGCCACCCTAAGTGCTAGATCTGCCTCTATCCCTGGTCTCTCCTCAGTCTGCCACAACTGCTCCATGAAACTACAAGTTGCTTTATTAACTTCAAAACTATTCTAATTGTCCCCCAATGCACTGCTTCACGTCACCACTCCCTACTAGAGTTATTTAACAGAACTTGAGTGCCTGCTTCTCAGTGGCTCTAACTTTGTGTCTCTGTCCCACCGCCACAGTGACACACACAGAAACTGTGCCTGGGCATTATGTAGACATCAGTACAAGCTCGATGAGGGACTGGATGAGAGATGAATACAACCTCACACGATCCACATCCTTGGTCCTCACGGAAATGGGCTCGTGAAGTCAAGGCATTACGATTCCCCCCTTCGCTCTCCCATCACCCTGTTTCCTTCTTGCATCCTCCTAGATTGGAGCCCCAGGTTATGCCTCTCATCCTTCGTGAAGTCTTTCTGAACAAGGGACAGCTTCCCAAAGACTTCACTGCTCTCTCTTGCTGGCTGCTGCAAGGCACCAGGAGCCCCTCTTAGCCACACGCTGAGTGCCTGCTGATAGCATTGCTCATGCCTTGCTTCCAAGCCCCATCCAGCTGCCACAGTTCAGAACTCTGCATCCGGCCCCTGAGCACTTAGGAAAAACTCCACCAGAACTTGTAGATTTAGCTCTTGAATGCACACTGAAAAAGAAAGCAAAATCCTGAGCTCACCTGTACAGGTGCTCACTCACTCAGTTCCACTGATCATTTGATGAAATTGAAATTGTTTTTCATTTTCTCCAGGCATGACCATCATCTATTTAAATAAAAATTCATATCTTTTAGAGGTATATACTACATATTTACATATGAAACTATACAATATTTGGGATTTGCTTCAAAACAATCTGGTACTTGCATAGAAATAGGAGGCAGGGTTAAGTGAGGCCAGGGGACAGGAGGGCTTTTTTATGGCCAAATATTGGATAAATAGCGTTATTATGTGCTTTTACCCCTTCCTTTGATTCGAAATTTGTATAATAAAATGCTAAATAAATAATACGTGGGCATGAGTTCTATTATAGAAGAGAGTGTTTGACAGTGGTGATGTACATTTTGTTTGGTGGGGGGATCAACCTCTTTCACAGTGAAGTCCTGGCAAGGACTTGGCCAAGGTCACAGCGTGGTTAATCACTGACTGTGCTAGGCTTAGACCTCAGATCTCAATATTCCAAGCACGGTGGATTCCGAGTTACCTGCAGGGGAGGGATGCAAGTAGTTTATTCTTTCATCCAAAAGCTTTAAGTCTTGTTAAAAATATAACTTTCCAGGGCTGGAGCAGTGGCTCAGTGTTTACAGTGCTTGCCTGGCATGCACCAGGACATGGGTTCAAACCCCAGCACCACGTACACAATGAAGTGTCAGAGCAATGAAAGCCACAAAAAAACTAAATAAAATTGATTCTCTCTTTCTCCCTCTCTCTCCCCCTCTCTCTCTTTAAAAAATAAATATGTATATATTTATATAGTTGCCTGGTCAAGTTTGGTGGGAATTAGAGTGATAAACCATCACAGTACAGAACCAGTTATGGGAACTCCAGAGGAGAAAAGGGCAGGGGCTGGGGGAAGAATAGGACTTAAAAGACAAGGACCCTGACATTCGGAGTTGTCTACTTAAAATGTTTGGGGCCAGAAAACTATTGGCGGCAGTTATCTCTAGGTGTTGGGATAACAGTTGGTTCCGTTTTGATTGATTGGTACTTTTTTTTATATCTTCTGAGGTTTTGTCAAAGAATGAATACTGGGCTTATCAGCCTTTCAGTTGTGAAACACAGCTATCGATGCCTACTAGGAGTCAGATTCTATCTTGGGCTGGAATACAATGGACTAAGACCAATGGTCCTTCCTTTGGAACAGTCAGTGGTCTCTACCACTGACATTGGGGGACACATTGTTTTTTTTTTTTTTATCTAGAGACCCATGTCTGGATTGACGCATTGGTGCTGGGACCTGAGGGTACCCACCCATCCACCTCTGTGCTATGAGGTTGCTGGCACAGTGACGAAGGAGCAGCTCTGGTACTGCACTGAGTTTAAATCCCAGCCATGCAACACCCCACCTGTGTAACCTTAGGAAAGTCACTTAACCTTCCTGTGCCTTGGTTTCCCCATTTAGAAGATAGACACAGTGGTGGTAGAACCAAGCTCCCAGGGCTATTTGGGGTGTGTACTAACCTAAAAAAATATTCCTTTTTTTGGTCCAAAATTTCAAATTCAGCTGAGCATCCTGTATTTAGCTTGCAACACTGGTTCCCCAGAGGCTCAATTTTGAGGGTGAACCCTCAGGGATACCTAGGTCAGACGTGGGCCTCACCACATGTGCCTGTGTTGGCCTCTGTCTTGGGGTCATTCTGTGTGGCTTCCACCACCTGCAGGCTCCAGCAGGCTCTGGCTCACCAGCCTAGGCGCCCTTGAGCCATTGTGCTCAGCAGAGAGCAGCCCAGTGTAGGGGCCATGTAAGGAGCGCATGACGAATTAACCTCTCTGGACCTTCAGAAAAAGAAAACAGAAAGAAATATTTGATTATTTCTAAGCCATGGCCCTCTTCTAGAAGACATTGATCTAAAATTGTATTTTAGAAACTATGATGGGAAAATCAATCTCAGAAATGGTTGTAAGTGGTCCAGTGAGTCAGGAATTTAAGTGCAGAAGGATACTTGGAGGAAATCTGATTTAGCTGAACCACACTCCTCACAGGGAGGGGTTGAGTGCAGACTCCATGCCCAACGCTTCCAGGTAGAAGTGGTCTCAGTCTCCGGATTTGAAGTCTGTTACCTGGTAGCATCTGTCATGGGGCTGAAGACCAAATCCTGGCCTTTATGCCTGAGTTTGTTCATTTGGATCTTTAGTATCTTAAGAGGGAAGAGGGAAAGACGGCCTCCACAATGTTGGAGGTCAAAATTCATTCAGAGCAAAAACAAGGCCCGAGAATCCCACCAAGAAAGCCCTGTTGCCCATTCTGCTGGGATTTAGAACACTTTTGAGAATGCAAAAGTAGCACCCTCAGCCATCATCTTCATTTTTTTCTTGTTAAAAAGAGAGGGAAAATGTGACAGAAAGAATCAATTTTCGATTTTCATGTGACTTTCATTGCTCTGACATTTAGTTGTATATGTGGTGCCGGGGTTCGAACTCAGGTCCTTGCACATGCCAGGCAAGCGAGCCACCACTTCAATCCCCATCTTCACTTTTTTATACCTTTGTGAGGCTCCTATTGTTAGAAATACTGGGTGTGCCATATGACAACATGTGGTCAGAGATGGGTGAGCAAGGCAAAATTTACTTCAGTACTGAAGGGGGGAAGAAACACAGGGAATCCATGGAATTTATTCTTAGCCTGAAGCAAATGCGGCCCTTCACCCTCACAGGAGGAGCTCAGGGGTACAATCTAAGTGATTGGCTAATATTGGATAGGGTCAGGTACAGGAAGCAAGGTAGGCAGAGTATGGAAAGTCAAGGAAGGTAGAGTACTGGAAGTGGGTGGTGCTTACAGGCGTAAGGAGACAGGAGTTGGGGAGCTTTAAACATGGCTTCCTCCTAGAGTCATTGTTCCCTGACTTAAGATGGCTTCCTTTCCTATGGGACCCTTAAGGCAGCCTTCTGAAAATGGACCATCAGACCTCCTATTTCTCACACTATTATTGGCAGAATATAAATAAGAACAGAATAGTATGAGCCACTCTGTAAATGTGGCAATGATTTTATTCAGATTAAGATGCTAAAGAATGGGGAAAGCCAAGATAGGGGTTTAGGCAGGAGGCAAATGATCTAAAAATAGCCAACTTTGTATTTTGGTGAGCTGTTCAGTTACTTGGGGTATACAAAGTAGAGATGTCTCCAGGGCTAACCCAAGACCTGTTGAATCAAAAACTTCAGGACAGGGGCTGGAGCAGTGGCTCAGCAGTTATGGCACTTGCCCAGCATGCACAAGTACACGGGTTCAATCCCAGCACCACATACACAACTCAGTGTCAGAGCAGCAAAAGTCAAGTAACCTCAATAAAAATTAATTCTCTCTCTCTCTCTCACTGTCCCTCTCTCTTAAAAAAAAAACAAAAAACCCCAACAACAACAACAACAAAAAACTTCAGGACAGTTCCCAAGGTCTATCCTGGCTATTCCTCCATGGCAATCCGGGAATGGTATGGCTGTTCCAAACTTCTAGAATGATGGGTCTTTGTGCTTGGTGTCCTCTGATAACATGTTGTTTTTTCTCTCTCAATCTATGTGTCTCTGCCTGTCTTCTTTCAAAAGTGATTGTCATCTCTCAGACCCAGTGCTGGATTTCTAACTGGACTGAGTCAAAAAGGCCAAGCACAGTCAGTCTAGTATAAGTGGAATTATGGAATCACAAAGCACTAGAGCTAGCTGGGCGTGGTGACGCAGGCCTGTAATCCCGGCGACTTGGGAGGCTGAGACAGGAGGATGGCGACTTAGCGAGGACCTGAAAACTTGGGGAGAACTTTTCTCAAAATAAAAAATAAAACAGGATGGGGATATGGCTCCATGGTTAAGTGCCCCTGCGTTCAATCCCTTGGACCAGAAAGAAAGAAAGAAAGAAAGAAAGAAAGAAAGAAAGAAAGAACGAACAAACTACAGCTGGAAAGAGGAGTAGATCTGACCACATGGAAAACCAGAGACCCAGGGATGGGAAGTTCTTTGCCCAGATCTCCAATTCACATCCAGGTTTGGCCCTGTCTACCCTCATTGCTTGGAAGCTGCCACCTGTTAAAGGAGACCTTGGACCCTCAAATCATGACTGTGGACAAGAAGGTGCCGTGCCATCTTCCTGAGCTCATGGGCCACCCTGGAGCGCGTCACATTCACGTTCCCTTTGGGAGCCCCCACTTCCTTTCACTTTAAAACTCCAAGGAGTATCAAGGAGGTAAAGGCACTCACTCTTTGACCCAGCCTGTGTGGTGCTGTGCTGTGGTGTGACCCTGGACTCCTCACACAGGGACATGGCCTAGCAGTGCCTCTCACAAAAGGCTGCACCTGAGAAGGGGGAGCCAGCCCACATCGGGTGCTCCCGCAGACTCTAAGGGGCCCTGGGTCCCCTGCTCAGACTGTACCTTGTGTGGGTTTGCTGGTCTTGTGGGGAGGGGAGGCCAAGGGTGAAAATCCACCAGAGCCCTTTGTAAACCCAAGTGAGGATTTTGCGGCAGCATTAAAATGCCTTTCCCTTTTTCTGAAAAAGGATTAGGTGCTACCAAGTGCTTGAGCCTTCAGCGCCTTTGAAAAGAAACCCAGTTTTAAGTGCTAAGCTCAGATTCCATAGGCCTCCTCAGGAAAGTGGCTTGTGCCGGCTGCAGCTGCCCAAATCCCAGCGCCACCTCCTTCTGGTGTCTCCACTCACAGGGCGGGGGTGGGGTTGGGGACAGACCAGATGTTTTAAGGGATTATCTCCCTAAAGAAAAGCCAGGTTTCCTGTGTGCCACCCACTTCTTAAAGGCAATCTTTCCACACAGTGCCACCAAAATCAATGGGAACAGGACAATTTCCATCTTCTAATGGTATACAGCACCCTAGATGCCAGGTGCCTAATTTTATCCAGTCCTTACAATGACAACACGTCTGGGGTGGAATTGTATCTCCCCCAGCCAAATTCACATGTCAAAACCCTTTTCCCAAGTATCTCAGAATGTAACTGTGTTTAGAGATACGGTATTTAAAGAGGTAATTAAGTTGCTCAGAGTGGTGGTGCAGGCCTGTAATCCTAGCAACTCAGGAGGCTGACACAGGAGGATTGCAAGTTCAAAGTCAGCCTCAGCCACTTAGCAACGACCTGTCTCAGATTAAAAAATAAAAAGGATTCAGAGTGTGACTCTATGGTTAAGCACCCCTGGGTTCAATTCCTGGTACAGAAAAAAAAAAGTTAAGGTAAAATGAGATCATATGGGTGGGCCATAATCTGATAGAACCAGTGTTCTTATAAGAAGGGATTAGGACAAACTTGTTTGGTGGAGGATGACCACCTAAGGACACAGGGAGAAGATGGTCATCTACAAGCCAGGGAGAGAGACCTCAGTAGAAATCAACCGTGCTTACACTTTAATCTCAAACTTCCTGATTTCAGAATTGTGAGAAAATAGAATTTTGTTGTTTAAGTGATCAGGGCTATTCAACCCTAACATAGTAATACAGCCTCCATTTTTACTAACCAAGACCCAGCCAGGCTGGGTAGCTGTCCCGATGGCATACAACCTATCCTGGACCAAGGTCAGATATGTCTGAGTCCCATGCCTTTCTTTTTTTAAAACCCTCCTTGATTTCCCAGGAAGGTAGCCAGGGAAACAGATTTCTAACACTCTGGGTAGGAGTTGACACTAAGCTTTATGATGCTTTTATTAATGTAGCAGGGTGCAGATTCATCCCCAAGGCTTCTGGCCAACCAGGCTGGAGACTTCCATAGCACCATGGTGGTCAAGGGGCTTAAACGGATTTCTCAAATAAATTCACTAATAAGTGCTTCCCAAACCTCTTTGCACATTTAAATCTTGGGAGCAGTTTAAAAAAACAAAAGCTTTCTTGATTGTTTGATAATGATTCCCCCTTAATTGTAACTCCATATTCATCTAATAAAAAAAAACTAAAAAATAAATAAAAAAATAGAAAAACAAGAGCGGCATTTCTGGACCTAGCTAAGAGCGATTTGGGGGTGGGCTCTGAAATCCGTATTCTCGATGGACTCTCTAGGTGACTTTAATGCATAGCCGGTTTAGGAACTGATTCAGGGAGCTTGCATTGTCGGGAAAGCCCCCGATGGAGGGTGTGTTCACATATGAAAGACCATTTGTTTAAAATCCAGGGCTGAGCTTCTTAACTTTTCTGCCATGTGCTGGTAGTGTGTGCAGATACATCAAGAACTCATCGCAATTCTTGCTGACCTTGAACTAGAGCTTCCTGCCAGCTTTGGGTGCACCTTGTTTATAGACAGAATCCCTCAGCCCCAGGCACCTGACCCCTGCTTCTAACCTTCAGGCAGCAAGCAAGTCTTGCAGGGAGGGCCTCCGGCTGTCATTTCACACAGTTTCCACGTGAAGGACCTCCATGGTACACTTGTCCCAGCAGTGACAACATGGCTTTGTGAGCACCACCGTCCGTTTGAGGGCTGTGGCTCCCAGCTTCTGTAGCCCAGATCTTGAGATAGGTCAGCTATGTACCTGGAATTCAAAACACTGGCTTGTTGCTTGGGGC
>PVKS010006833.1:44859-76403 GCA_004027875.1 Aplodontia rufa | reverse complement strand
AAAAAAAAAAAAAAAAAAGGAGGGGCTGGAGCGGTAGCCCGGTGGTTACGGTGCTTGCCCGGCATGCGCCAAGTACACAGGTTCAAACCCCAACACCCATGTGCACAACTAAGTGTCAGAGCAACAAAAGCCATGTGAAAAACTAAATAAAGATTGACTCTCTCTCTCTCTCTCTCTTTCTCTCATTGTCCTTCTTTCTTTATAAAATAAAAAAAGGAGAGATCCCAAATAAATAAGCTTGTGCTACACCTCAAATCCCTACAAAAAGAAAGAATAATCTAACCTCAAAGCCAGCAGAAGACAGGAAATAATCAAGATCAGAGTTCAAATCAAGAACAATAAAAAGAATCAATGAAACAAAGAATTGGCTCTTCAAAAAACGACCAACTCCCAGACAACTTCACTAGAAGAAGGAAGAAAATGACACAAATCAATAAAATCAAACAAAAAGAGAGCAATCACCACTGACCCCTCAGATATCCAAAGGAGTATCAGAACCTATACTGAAAAACTAACTACATACTTCTCCAAATTAGGTAATCTGGAAGACATGGACAAATTTCTGGACACAAACAACATCTCCAAATTGACACAGGATGATACTGAAGGCGTAAAAAGTCCAATAAAAGGCACTGAAATCAATATAGCAATTAAAAGCCTCCCAAAAAAGAAAAGCCCAGGACCTGATGGATTCCCTGCTGAATTTTACCACACCTCTAAGGAGGAGCTAATACCTCTCCTTATAAGCTATTTTAAGACACTGAAAAGGAGGGAACTCTCTCAAACACTTTTTATGAAGCAACCATAACCCCCATACCAAAACCCAACAAAGACACATCAAAAAAAGAAAACTACAGACCAATATCCCTGATGAACACAGACACAAAAATCCTTTAAAAAGTTCTAACAAATTGTATTAAAAAAATACATCATAGGGGGCTGCAAAGGTGGCTTAGCAGTTGCGGCACTTGCCTGGCATATGCAAGGACCCAGGTTCATACCCCAGCATCATGTACATAAGTGTCACAGCAACAAGAACCACATGAGGAAATAAATAAAAAATTGATTCTCTCTCTCTGTCCCTCTTCTCTTAAAAAATAAAAAAGAAAAGAAAAAGATCAAGGGCTGGAGCGGTGGCTCAGCCATTGGAGTGCTTTCCTGACATGCAAAAGGACCCAGGTTCAACACAACAAACACAACTAAGTGTTGGAGAAATAAGGGCCAGATGGAAAAATAATAAAATTGATTCTCTCTCCCTCTTTAAACACACACACACACACACACACACACACACACACACACACACACACAATCAAGAACATAATTCATCACAATCAAGTGGGTTTCATTCCAGGGATGCAAGGCTGGTTCCACACATGCAAATCAATATGATTAGTCACTTAAAAAGAATGAATGACAAAAACCATAGGATCATCTCAAATGAGGCAGAAAATACCTTCAATAAAATCCAGCACCCATTTCAAAACTCTGGAGAAGATAGGGATCAAAGGAATATATCATAACTATATAAAGGCCATATATGACAAACCCACAGGTAGTATAATGCTAAATGGAGGAAAGCTGAAAGCATTTGCACTAAATTCAGGAACAAGACAAGGCTGCCTGCTCTCACCACTTTTATTCAATATAGTCCTGAAGACCCTAGGCAGAGCAATCAGGCAAGAGAAGGACATGGTCCTATTTTATCTGGAAGACCCAATCAACAACCATAAATCAATACCTTTCTGCTGAAAGCACTATATAGATTCAATGCAATCCCCATCAAGATACCAATGTCATTCTTTACAGATATAGAAAAGGCAACTCTCAACTTCATTTGGAATAACAAGAAATCCAGAATATTACTAAGCAAGAAAAATGAAACAGGTAAGGTTTTGCAATACCAGATCTAAAATTATACTATAAGAGCTGTAGTAACAAAAACACCATTGTATTGGTATCAACATAGGCATGAAGACCAATGGAACAGAATAAAAAACTCTCAGACAAACCCACAAATCTTTAAACATCTGATATTTGACAAAGGGGTCAAAATACAACATGGAGGAGAGAGAGCCTATTCAGCAAATGGTGCTGGACAAACTGGACAGCCACGTGCAGAAAGTTGAAATTAGATCCTTATCTCTCACCTTGCACAAAAATCAAATCAAAATGGATCAAGGAACTAGGAATTAAACCACCTGTCATATAACTGCTAGAAGAAAAATCAGGAGCAACACTCCAGCATATGGGAGTAAGCAATGACTTTCTTCTCAACAAGACTCCCAAAGAGAAAAAATTAAAGTCAAAAATCAATAAGTGGGATGCCATTAATCTAAAAAGCTTTTGCTCAGCCAAGGAGATGGTCAAAACTGTCAAGAGAGAACCTACAAAATGGGAGATAATCCTGGATTGTGATTCCTCCAACAGGGGACTAATGGCCAGAATTTACAAAGAACTCAAAAAACTCAATATCAAAAATACAATCAAATCAATAAATGGGCCAGAGAGCTAAACAGAAGATTCTCAATGCAGGATATTGAGCAAGCTAATGAATACATCAGAAAGTATTCTAAATCACTACTAATCAGAGAAATGCAAATCAAAACTACATTAAGATTTTACCTCACTCCAGTCAGATTGGCAAAGATGAAGAATATAAACAGTAATAGATGCTGGGGGAATGGGAACACAGGCACACTGTTGGTGGAACTACAAGGGTATGCAGACTGATTCAGCCACTACGGAAAGCAGTATGGAGACTTCTCAAAAAATTAGGGATGGAACCACTGTACAAACCAGGTATCCTTCCTTTTGTGTATTTTCCCAGAAGAACTAGAATCAGCACATTATAGTGACATAGCAAAATCAATGTTCACAGCAGCTCAATTTACAATAGCTAAATTATGGAATTAATCCAGGTGCCCTTCACTGGATGAATGGATCCAAAAGCTATGAGATATATATATATGTACACTATGGAGTTTTACTTAGCTATTAGAAATAATGATATTATGGCCTTTGAAGGTAAATGGATGGCAATGGAAGAATTATGCTGAGCAAAATTAGCCAACCCAGAGACTCAAGGGTCAAATGCTTTACCTCACTTGTAGAGGCTACAGCAAACCCAGGCTTGGGTGAAAGGTAGTCAAATTCATGCACTAGTCTCACCAAAGTCAAAGCAACACATAAACTAAGGGAACAATAGATATAGGGGAGGGGCAGGAAGGAGGGAGAAGGAGGAATCTAGCTTATTCTTTTACTCACCAGAGAAGCTAAATAATACTTATGAAATCAGTTAATTCTGGAAAATGCACAATTTTATATATATACACACACACATACAATTTATAATTGTTGTTATGGGAGGAAATACAGAAGAATCAAGAGAGACTGGGGTGTGGGCGATGAGGTAGTGATCTATTATATTGTTACTACATATGCATTTATGACTATACATCATCACAACTTCTCAATTAAAAAAAAAAACATAAAGGGGCCAGGAGCCAAGGTACACAGTTCAAAAACTCAAAAGAAGTTAGAAAATGGATTTTCCCCTATTGCCACTGGAGGAATTGTAGCTTACCAAACACCATAATTTAAGCCCAAAAGACTCATTTCAGAGTTCTGGCCTCCAAAACTGTTAAGAGAATAAATTCCTGCTGTTTTAAACTAAATGGTAATAATAATAATAATTTATAGATGTGTATACAATCGGTAGAAAAGAATTTCCAACTGATCGGCAAAAGAGAACACACTTGCCGTCATCAACCTTAGCTAGTCACTCTGCCTCCTACTATAATAAAAACTCCCACCCCAGGACAATGCTGCTTGCGTCAAGATCTGCAACATCCAGGAAGATTTTGGCAAAGAATCCTGGAAGTTCCCAGATTACTGACTATAAACCAGCTTCCTGAGCTATTTACTCTTACAGAGGAATGGAAAAGGAAGGGAAAGAAGAAAATAAAAAAGGAATAAGAAGATAAAGAACAAGGACCATCACAATACAACCTGCTTATCACAGTCTACCTACTACATTCATAAAAGACAGATAAAAAAGAACTTTTCAAATAAAAAAATTTAAATCAGAATATTTTTTCTCTAATCACTGAATTCCACTGTTAAGTATTTGTAAAAAAATAAGTATGCATGTTCATATGCATATACACACACAATATATACAAAAATATATGCATACATAGGTGTGTGTGTGTGTGTATGTAGTCAAGAGGCTTCCTATTTGACTGTCTCCTGCTTCAGCTAAGAAAATCACCAAAAGAATCCTCACTTTTGTAAAATTCCTATCAGTTTCAGAAAACTGAGATAGAGATATAATCAGAAAGCCAGAAATAGAAAACCAAAACTTCCAAGAAAAGCCTTGCAGATTTGATTCATCAACCTACTGACAGTCACAGAAGTTTAAAACAGCAAATCATAAAGAAAATTGCCAAGGTGCAAAATCATGGGGGGAAAAATAGCATCTGCATGATTAAGAATGGAGGTGGAAGCCAATGATGGGAATTAAGACAAGGGGCCAAGGGAGAGAAGATAATAAATACTACAAAATGCCCTGAAGAGGCAGGTCTGAAGGCTAAAAAGTGGCCCCGTTCAACAGCAGGTTTATGGTACAAATTTGGATAACAAAATTCTAGATTCTCAAATCCCTGTCCACCATGCAGTCTAACAAAGTCTACTTTGTTTACATATTTACAAAGAACAGGTGCTATTTGAATGATAACATAATATTATAGGTGCCTAGTAATATCAGGTTAAGGACACAAGCCAATAATGAACATGCATGTGTATATTTACATGTGTGTATGTATTTTTCTAGATATCAAAGTCAAAATACCAATATAAAGAATCATGATAGGGGCTGGAACAGTGGCTCAGAGGTTGGAGCGCTGACCTGGCATGCGTGAGGACCCAGGTTCAAACCCCAGCACCACATGCACAACTGAATGTAGGAGAAACAAAGGCCAGATTGAAAGAATAAATAAAATTGATTATTTCTCTTTTTAAAAAAATGATATATTTGAACAAGCTATGCTGCATACCTGTACAAAAACATAAATGTTTAATCCCATTGTCAAAAATTTTGAAGAATAACACGGATGATAGAAAGGGAGGAGAAGGGGAAATGTTGGAACTAAGATAAAGCAAGGTACATTCCGAGCAGTTATAAATGTCACTGTATATACTACAGCCACATATATAAAAAATGTTCTTCATAGGTATAAGAATTATGTCACTGTATTTGGGTTTTTTAGAAATACAGGACCTAGAGGAAAGGCAAGGGATCAGGGAAATGGAGGAGGGAGGTAGAGGGATGTTTTTGGGGGGGGGGGATATTGAACAAATTGTATTGTTGAATTGTGTGCATTTAGGAATATGTGACAACTAATCCCAACATTATGTAAAACTATAAACTATAATGCACAAATAAAAATACACTAAAAAAATCATGATGAGGCATGGAGCGGCTCGGCAGTTATGGCGCTTGCCAGGCATGCTCAAGTACGCGAGTTCAAACCCCAGCACCACGTACGCAACAAAGTTTCGGAGCAATGAAACTCATATGAAAAACTAAATAAAATTATTTCTCTGTTTCTGTCTCTCTCACTGTCCCTCTCTCTTTTTTAAAAGAAAAATCATGATGAAAAATTGGAAAGGATTGTCAGGAACTTGAGTCATTGAGATTAAGATGCCCTTAATTTCCTATTTATTTATGACAGGGTACCGAACCCAGGAGCACTCAAGCATTGAGCCACATTCTCACTATTTTATTTATTTATTTAGGGACAGGTTCTCACTAAGTTGCTTAGGGCCTTGATTAGTTGCTGAGGCTGACTTTGACTCGTGATCCTCCTGTTTCAGTCTCCCAAACAGCAGGGATTACAGGTGTGCACCACCACGCCCAGCTGAATTTCCTATTTAAAGCACAGGTGTATATTCCAGAAAACCCGAAGAAGGGCCTTAAATGTTCAGAGTACATCCTTCACTAGAATCAAAATGCCTTTTCCTTGTTAGCACTGACTTCTAACATTAAAGTCCACAGTAGCAATATATTAGAGGTCTTTCCAAATTTTGGGTTTTTGTATCCCTCCTAATATGTTATTACAGTAGAGGGAAACGTGATTGGTAATTAAACAGCCTAACCCAATAAATAATGTTTATAAAAGGAAAACTTCTCTTTAGCTAGATTTAACTATTTGTGGGTGTGCCTGGGGCTAGGGGATGGAATTTTATAATTGGGATAATCCCTTTATGACTAAAGATTATTAAACAGAATTTTTCTTCTGATTAAAAAAAAATTCAAAAGATCACCTAGTTTCTGTGTTGTCACATATTTGCTTGTAATAAACCATCTACTAGAAATCATATTTCCTTTAATGAGCCAAGAACTAGCCTTTTGACAGTATTCTAGTGAACAGTACTGTGAAACCATATGAAAAGAATGAGGATATCACAAACTTTAATTCTCACCCTTCTATTTCTCCTTCAAGAGATCAGAAAAATTTCCCCCAAATTTTTAGCTTCAATAGGAAATTTGCGAATATAGGTGCCTCTTCTTAATAAGGTATGACTGAAATGAGGAAGAAGTAGTTAAGCCAATTTGATCACACTGAATACTGATCAAGATTCTCGGTAGCCAAACAATATTAGCTACTAAATTTACAATTACCAAGAATTCTATTGGAATATACATGTTTTAGTCAGCTTTTTTGTTGCTGTGTCTAAAGGACCTGACAAGAATAATTTTAGGAGAAAAGTTTATTTGGGGTTTCACGGTGAGAGAGAGAGAGAGAGAGGGAGAGAGGGAGAGAGAGAGAGCAGGAGGAAGGGAAGGAGGGAGGGCGAGACTGACTCCACTCACCAGATACAAAATATTACATACACAAAGGCACAACCCCAAAGACCCACTGTCTTCAGCCACGCCCTACCTGCCTTCAATTACCAACCACTTAATCCCTGAATGGGTTAAAACTTTCATAACCCAATCATTTCACCTCAACCTTTGCATTATCTCACATACTGAGCTTTTGGGAGACTCCCTTCATCTAAACCATAACAATACATCCTGATTTATAACACAATACATCCTGATTTATAACACAAATGCTATAATGTGTATAAGTGTTTGGTGGTGGGAAGGAAGGGGACTGTACCTTGTGATCAATGAAATATAGCATCATTTTATTGGGATCCATTCCAATGAGGAGTTACTAGACAGAAAAACTGCACATTAAATAACAATTAACAAAAAACTGCAAATTAGATAATCAAACTAATTCTAACATTCAGCCCTCATAAAATGCTGACAAGTATCAATGCAGAAGTCAAAAATCAAGAGAGTGGGGCTAGAATAAATATTATTGATTATTGGAGTCAATGAGAATTCCCTGTTATTTCAGGGCCTTGGGTACAGAGAGCTCCTCAGAAAAAATATAATGCAGTTTATATTTCAGTTTCACAATTTAATAGGAGTTTAAACTTAGACAAGTTGTTCAACCTCTCAAGGTATTATCTGTAAAGCACAGATAATACTAATACTAACCTCACAAATTTGAGGATTAAATTAGAAAATGAAAAACACTTCCTAGCAAATACTAGTAACTACTTAATTACAGGCTATTAGGAAGAACAAAAATAAAATCTGAAGGTTAGTGGCATGAATTCAAATTCACCAGAAAAGAAAAATGAATTTAAAGACTAACAATATTCAAATAGGTTTTTAGCAAATTTATAAATTGTACAGAAATGCAGAATTCACATAGCAAGACCCTAAGCAACTTAGCGTGACACTGTCTCAAAATAAAAAAGGGCTGGCAATGTGGCTCAGTGGTTAATTGCCCTGGGTTCAATCCCTGGCATACAAAAAAAAAAAAAGACAGACTTCAAAGCCAGTGATTAAAACCACCAAATTATAGTTACATAAAATTTACTTCAATTCTCAAGTTAACAGACTTCAAAAAATAAAATAGAAAAAAAAAAGATCAGGTTATAACCTAACCTTCAATTTTCCAGACAGGAAAACTGCATCAGTGTTTGTTTTTTCTTTTCTCTTTTTTTAATGAAACTGTGTTGACCCTACCCATCACTTATTAGCAAAGAAGTCCATTATACCCTTATCTCCTTTAAAATAATAAGACTGAATGATTAAGACATTCCATGGTTTGGATCTTTATCTATAAAATAATTTAAACAGCCTAAAGTATAATATTTCAAATTTGGACTAAATTAGCTTGATCTAGCACAAGGATGTGAGTTCAAACTCCAGCATCTCCTACACACCAAAGTGTCAAAACAACGAAAGCCAAAAAAAAAAACTACATAATAAAACTGAGTCTCAAAAAAAAAAAGTACAGGGATTTAGCACACGATATCAACTCCAGCTGAACTGTTAATTCAATCCTTAGATCATAGAGTGAAAAGTAATAAATGACCATTACCAATCCCCGACGACAACAACAAAAAGTCATAAATACTTTCACCTACCTAAACTTTAAAACTGGTCTGTCCAGCCTAGGTCATCAATAGGTAAAAGTTATGTAACTGGCAAAAAGAAGAAAAGAGGTACAAGAAAGAGGAAAGGAGGGATGAAGGAGTAGAAGGAGTCCATAATAGTGAGATAATTATTAATGTACATTTCCAGAGCTTGAAAAGTTAGCAGAGCTGCCAACAAAGCATTAGCTATTTCAAACAGACTCTACAGGCGACAGCGGACAGAAGGATTCATGAAGAAATTTTCCTGGTGTTTTTAGTTTTAAAGCTCTGGACCTTACAATATAAACCACAGAATGACAAGAATCACCAAGCTCCCTTCTGGTATAAAATCCAAAAATGAATCACTAGAATATAATGTAAGATCTCAAATTAACATCTTATGCATGGTTTAGTATACTACCATTGTTACTGAAGAATTCAAACACTCAACAGATTCTTAGTAAGGCACTTTTATTTCTTGGACATACTCTGACAAATCAAATGATAAATTTCTTCTAAATTATTTTAATTCTCTCTGCCAGAGCTATTATAGATTGGATATTAGTTGTTTCTAAAGTGGGAAAAATAATTAATATAATGGCTATTAAAGGCTTTCATTCTCTTATTGACAATCTGGAAAATTACTACCTTTGGGAACACTTCCTATAAGGTTTCTAAATAACTTGTTTTGAGATATGAAGAATCAGTACATTTTACAATTTCTTTTAGACAGCATCCATTTCAATAAAACTGGATAAAAAGAACTGCGAAGATAAAAACAGTTCAAGATACTTAAACAGATATCCTTATTCTACTAAACATCACTCAAACCATCATATTCATATTTATGGAAGAGTTATTAACATCATTAAACAAATACAAGTAATAAACTCAACTTTATAAAATGATCTTGTGATTTATTAAAAAAACAGGAATTTTGTTCAATAGAGGGGGTTTTAAATCTTTATCTCATTTCATATTTCCCTACTTAAAAGATATGGGGATAAAAATAATAAGGAAAAAAAGTCTGCTTAATCAGAGTTGGACATTTTTACCACCCAAATTTTATATAAAATAAAGTGTTGAAATTTTGTAAACTGAAGTAAGAACTGTTGAGCAAAATTTGTTAAGACAATCTGCTTTGTACCAAAAGATACAACTGTGCTTCCGAAAAGGTATATGGTTTTTAGTTGTTACCTGCACCACTGAAACAAACTCCAACATGTTTACTTTTCAATCTGAGCTTGAGAATTATATAATGTAAAATGTAAAATATTTTTCATTTTAAAATTAATGTAGTATATCCTGTGTTATAAAAGAGTTTGACTCTAAATTTCTACATATCACTTGAAACTGCAAGTATATTTGTAGTATGGTTGTATTAGTTATTACTCTAAAGCATCCATAAAAATTGCATTCTGTATCAAGGGAAAATAATTTTTAAAAAATAATTATAATACATGAGCACAAAGAAGCATAAACACAGCCATACCTATACTGGAAAGCTAAACAGATGAACACTTGCCCAGAACTCACAGGAGAAGGAAACACAGGGAATTAGAAAAATATAAACTTAGTTCTTTCCCATGTGCTCTAAAAATGTTCAAAGTATCTAGAACTAAATCAATATATATCTGTTGTGCAGAAAGAAAAGGCTCATACATTTTTCAAGTAGAACTCTAATTGTATAAACAGTGTATTCCATGTTTTCTACCTATAATTTTTAAAATTCCATAAGAAATGCATTACGGATAAGTATTTCGGTTACATATCTTTAAATTTAGGTCAGCCATGTTCCTTAACTGGCAAGTGTATTTCCATAAATACACAAAATTCAGAGGATGTATGAATATAAAATATAGGTAAAGATAAAACTAAAATTGACCCATAACCAATACCATTAGAATTAAACCTTCTAGGAAATTTACTTTACAAATCCACAGAAAGTATTTTGCTTTCTTCTGAGGAAATTCTTTTTCATTAAAATATTTTTACTGGATAGATAAATTCAGTATGTATTCGTGTGTGTACATATACACACATGTACTACATATAAATGATATACTTATGTATTTATGTATACTATATAACATAAGATATATAATATATATAACATTACATAATGTATAACACTACCTCTTGGCTTTGTATTAAAGAGATTTTTATTCATAATGCTTTCAATTATGATGTCAAATAATAATAATTCCTCAATCAGAATTAGCTATCTACTTATTTTATCACAGAACCACATTTCCTACTTTCATACTACTACATAGGAAAAAAAGTCAGATTTTATAGGGGGAAGGTGAAAGTATTATGTATATGCACTCTATTACACACTTTCCTCTACAAAATATTTTTCTTGATCCCAAAGGAATTAGAACAGGGTATATATTTAATAGTAACAATGGCTCACCACAGCCCTGAATTTGGGAGGTTGGGCAAAAGAGGTATCTCGATTTTTTTTTTTTTTTTTTGGACACTAGAGATTGAACTGAAGGTGTCAAGTGTTCTACCACTGAGCTATATCCCTAAGCCCCCCCCCCTTTTTTTTCTAACTTTGAGACAGGGTCTCAGTTGCCTAGACTGGCCTTGAACTTGCCATTCTCCTCCAAGCTCCCAACTAGCTGGGACTACAGGCATGCACAGCCACACTCCACTCTAATAATTTTGACATCTCTTATGGTACCCTAGAATAGGGAACCATTGCTCTACAAAGTTCAGTTCATTTTGACATTCAAGTGTCATTTTCTCCTAAGCATTGCTTATCCTAGTATACTTAACACATAAGACTACAGATGCTGATAGGTTCTAAGTAAATTATTAACATTACATTTACAACATAATCTCTTTCTCCAAGGGATTGAGGAATGAGATTTGTCCTTCCTAAATGTAAAGTTTCCATATGGGCATGGTGGAACACACCTAAAATTCCATCAACTCTGTGGAGACTGAAGCAAGAGGAGCAAAAGTTCAAGGTCAATCTTCGAAACCAAGCAAGACCCTGCCTCAGGTAAAAAAAATAAATAAAAAGAGGTGGGAATGTAGCCCAGTGGTAGAGTCTTTGCTCAGCATACGTGAAGCCCTGGGTTCTATTCCTTGTACTACCAAAAAGAAAAAAAAGAAGAAGAGAAAAAGTGTCCTATACAGCAATGATTCTCAGGACTGGAGCAGTGGCTCAGTGGTTCAAGTGCTTATCTGGCACGTTCAAGGACCCGGGTTCAAACCCCAGCACCATATACACAACTAAGTGTTGAGAAACAAAAACCAGATGAAAATAAATAAATAAAAATTGATTCTCTCTTTAATAAAAACAAGCAATGCTTCTCTATTTCTCTATTTTTAATATGAAAGAATGTCTCTTTTACTCTATATGTGCATATTTTAAAAATTAAAAAGATAAAATAGAAAACGAAAATCACCCATAATCTCATACCTAGCATTTCTGTGTACATAATTCTCATCTTTTCTCTATATATAGATTTCTGTATTCAATATATGAAGGTTCTTTTTATGAAAAATTAAAGCATACTGGATATATTGTTTGATAACTTTAAATTAAAAAACAACATATTTTACATCATTAAATATTTCACTATAGCCCTGGTTTTAAATGTGCTACATGAAATTCAAGGGTTTCATAAGAGGTCCCTTCTGGAGTACACATCAGAGCTGGTTAGCTTTTATTTATTTCTATATAGTGAACTTTCAAAGAAGACAAAGATTTGAAAAATAGAACTGTAAATAATTTTTGATACCTGCAAGTTCTTCTGATACAGCTATTTAATTAATTTAACAAATTCCCTTTCATAAATATTTAGGCCAGTTTTTCAGCATAAGAATGTTGTAAAAAAAAATCCTTGTAACTCAGGTCCTACACTCTACTCAATTTCATCCATAGGATGAATTAATTCATTTATACAAAGGAATCCACATGGAAGATGGATTAGCTATAAGAGAAGTCTGTGCAGGTACTACGTAAACAGAAAAGAGAAAACACACTGGTCCTTTAGCTCAATTTCATACACTCATGCTTCACTTTTATGAAGAGAGACAACAGCAGAAACTGAAGAAGCTGTTTTGGCATAAGATCTTACAGGACAAAGGACAAGGGTAAAATTACTTTTGTGACAAAGTAACAAGGTATGGCACAAAGTGGGTAAGACTATTTCTACTAAAAATAAAAACAAAAACAGGGATCCAAATAACAGCAGCTAAAGGTAAACAATCTACAAACTGAACAAATGACAAAAGATAATAAATTCATATCTTCAGACGAATTTGTCCTATTAATCAAAATACTGATATAGGAGAAAAGAGTAAACATGTATGTGCAAGATACAGTATGTGAAAAACACTAGGTGTACAGAGAGATTCTGAGTTTGCCTGCCTTAAAACAGGAAAATAATACTAGATTAGGAACCATTACATTTGCTATTGCTTGAATTGTATTCCTCAAAGATATATTGAAGCTCTAAGCCCTGGCACCTATCAGAGTTGCTTCATTTGGAATATAGGTGCTGGCAGGTGTTTTCAATGTCATATTTGTAAAATCTTTGCCTGATCCAATATCACAATATATATAAGGGCCTATTTTTGGAATACCACACAGCTGAAGTGCCTTTTTTATCAACTATTAGGGGATATACGTTATCAATGTGTTATACATAATGTAACATTTACCTTGGTCATCTTGTCCCCTACATTTTCTTCCAAAGTTTAGTGACCTTCCACATAAATTTTCAATATACAATCAATTTGGCAATAATTTTAGCATAGGGTGTAAATTACAGACATTTACTTTTCTTTGCATATTGATATCCAACAATTTCAGTGCGATTTATTGAAAAAACTATCCTCTCTACTGCATTGCTTTTGCTGAAAACTGGTTGTCCACACATATGAGGGCCTATTTTTGGAATACCACACAGCTGAAGTGCCCTTTTTATCACCTATTAGGGGGTACAGGTTATCAACATGTTATATTTTATATAATATTTACCTTGGTGATCTTGTTAAGTTACTACTTTCCAGGCTTCTAAATGCGGAAGTTAGTTTTTCCCTTGCCACACTTCATTCTTTAGAAACAAGTCACTATAAGTCCAACCCACCTTAGGATTCAAGAAGATTAAGCTTTTGGAATTTTTTCAGTAAGAAAGATTTGTTTTCTCACCCATGTATTTATACAATTATTTATATCCATTTAATCTCATAAATATTTATTTTATGCTTTTTTGCGTTCTAATCCAGTGCTACATTATTTATTCTTCTGTTCAAATTGTTCCAACTTAAGTCATTGAGCATTCTTTTAGATTGGCACCTGTATTCCTTTGCCATGCCTTCACCCTTCTGTATTAAAGTTGCTCTAGGCTCTTTAAGGTACCAGAAAATATAAGAGGATTGTTCCTACTCCACTCCTAGAATCACCATTTTTCCTAGAAGCCATTTTACTGGAAAATGGTATTTAAAAACCAAGATCCAGTGGCTAGATGTGTTCACTGTTAGTGGGTTGGCACCACTCCTCCTCTCTCTCAGCAGAAAGAGCTAGGAAATTTGTGTGCTTATAACTCATATATACGCATATATAGCTATACATAACTAGATATATGAGTATATATATATATATACACACATAGCTATAATTATTTCAGTATCTAGAGCTAGTTAGCTAAATATGAGTTTATACTGATATCTGATTCTCTAATCCAGTACCACAGGATTCGTTCCAATCTTCCCTCCTTGCTTACCTTCTCTAAATGAGCAAAGTAGTTCCTACCATCCCATTTACTTAAATTTACTGATTTCTCAATACTAAATTAACCTTGTACTTTTGGACTGAACCTCATTTGGTAGTTTTACTTACACACACATACAAATATTATAGATATTTTTGCATTTTTTCATATATATGTATATATAACGTGTATGTGTGTGTCTGTATTTACACATTTATATAATATGTAGTAGGAATTTATAAAATTTCCAACCATATTTCATCTAAATTGAATTTATTGGCACAAAGTCATTCATAATATTCCCTATTATTATTTATTTATTTGAGAGAGAGGGAGAGGGAGAGGAAGGGAGAGGAGGAGAAAGAGAGAAACCATTTTATTTTTTTCATCTGGCCTTTATTTCTCCAACACTTAGTTGTGTAAGTAATGCTGGGGTTCGAACCCAGGTCCTCACACATACCAGCAGGTGCTCCAACTGCTAAGCCACCACTCCAGTGTCCCCCCCCCCAATTATCTTTTAAAATCTATAGAATCTATACTGGATATATCACTACTTTCATTCCCATTACCAGTAATGTTTTTCTTTTCTATTTTATTCTTATTCAGCCTGATTAAAGCTTTAATGACTTTATTAATCTTCTTAAAAGAACTAGGTTGTAGATTAATTTTCTCCATTGTTTTCTGTATTCTATTTCTTTGACTCCTGCTCTCATCTTTATTCTTTCCTTCTGTTTACTTTGGCATAAATTTGCTCTTTTTATAGTTTCTTAAAATGGTACTTTAATGTTACTGATGTTAGACCTTTCGTAGGTATTTAATATCTTTAAATTTCTATGCAGTGTTTTAGTGGCATCCCACAAATTGATTTGTTGTGTTTTCATTTTCATTCAACACAAAATATGTTTCTTTTTCCCTTTCAATTTCATCTTTCACCCTTGGGTCATTTAGAATTTTATTGTTTAAATTTAAAATTCTAAATATTTGGAGATTTTCCAACGATCTTTCTTTTATCGTTTTCTAATTTAATTCCATGGATATCAGAAAACATATTCTGAATGACCTGAATCCTTTAAATTTACTCAAATATGCTATCTCAGCAAACATTCCAAACACCCTTGCAAGAAAAAAATAAGTATTATGTTGTTGGCTAGAATGTTCCAATGACGCATTAGATCAAATTGGTCAACACTATTATTTAAGTATTCTATGTCCTTGCCGAGTATATCTATTTCTACCAATTATTGATAGAGGGTAAGATTACTAGCAATATGACAATGATAGCAAATTTGTCTGTTTGTCCTTATGTTAGTTTTGTTAGGTTTAAAGTATATAAAAGTTTAAGATATATTAAAGTTTAGAAATGCCATGTCTTCTTTTTAAATTGATCCTTTTATCATTATGAAATGACTTTTCATTTCATTTTTTATTCCAAGTAGTATTCTATGCCCTTAAACCTACTTTATCTTATATAAATATAGTCACTTTAGTGCTCTGATTTTCCTTTGATTAAACTCAACATGACGTATCTTTCTCCATCCTCTAAAGTGCCTTCATTTTTAGGATATGCTTCTTGAAGGCAGTATACCTTGGACTTCCCTGTTTCATTCAATTTTATAATCTGTCTTTTTTTATTTTTTTAAAGAGAAAAGGGGGCTGGAGCGGTGGCTCAGCGGTTTCGGCGCTTGCCTGGCAAGCACGAGGACCCGGGTTCAAACCCCAGCACCGCGTACACAGCTAAGTGTTGGAGCAACTAAGACCATGTGAAAAACTGAATAAAGTTGTTTCTCTCTTTCTCTGTCTCTCTCACTGTCCCTCTCTCTTAAAAAAAAAAAAGAGAGAGAGAGAGAAAGGGACAGTGAGAGAGAATCAATTTTATTTTTTTATTTTTTCATGTGGATTTCATTGCTCTGACAGCTGGGGTTCGAACTCGCGTCCTCATGCATGGAAGGACTATAACTACTAAGCCACTGCTCCAGTCCCTAATCTCTGCCTTTTAATTGGGGTGTTTAGATCATTTACCTTAAATAAGATCACTGATGTGGGTAGGTTTAAGTGTATAATCTTGTTATTTGTTTTTTTTATTTGTCTTATCTGTTCTTTGTTTCCCCCTTCTTTTCTGCCTTTTCTAAAAATATGCAAATCAATTGACTTTTTAAATAATTTTAATATACTAGTAATTTATCTGATTCATGAATTATCTGAAGACACAGACCATGTTCTATTTGATTCTGTATTCTAAGTAGTATAGTGTAATGCTCAGCATATACTTAATTTAATACGTTTACTATATAAGTTCATTCATACAACAAATTTTTATTAAAAATTACATAGGATATAAATTATTCCTGATCTCGAAACAACAGCCTGCCTTCTAAACAAACTCCAATTTTTTTTTTTTTAAGAGAGAGGGACAGTGAGAGAGACAGAGAAAGAGAGAAACAACTTTAGTTTTTCACATGGCCTTAGTTGCTCCAACACTTAGTTGTATACATGGTGCTGGGGGTTTGAACCCAGGTCCTCGTGCTTGCCAGGCAAGCGCCGAAACCGCTGAGCCACCGCTCCAGCCCCGCAAACTCCAATTTTATTTAGCTATACCTACTTCCCTCAAAACCCAGATGACTCAAGGAAAACTGACCTCATCTGCAGCAACAATTTTTTTGGTGTAATGGTGATTTTATTCCTCAGTAAGCAATGAGGATAGAAATTAAGTTCACTGGAGGCATCTATGAAAGTAACTTCTGAACTCTTAAGAGAGAACCATGTGAAACTCTCCCACTAGACATGAATGAGGAAGCAAGCAGCCCTGAATGCTACTTAATATTCATCCTTAAGGACTAGTTTTAGATGAGCTGACACCAATGAAAAGATGGAAAATGATCGGAACTTTGACACAGGTAAGCCACTAAATCAAAAACTCCTGAAGCCTACCTCTGGACTTCCTTTTTTATGTGAACCAGGTATTACTGCTTAAATCAGTTTGACTTAGGTTTCCTGTTACAGGCAGCCAAATGCATATTAAATGACACAAATGCCACTTTGTGCCAGGCACTGCTCCAGACACTATAAGTTATATCGGTGAACAGATAAGGCCCTTGCTCTCAAAATGCTTACAGTCTATAAGGGAAAAGATAAACTATAAGCAAGCAATAATTTTATCAAAGAATTTTAAAAAGTGATAAGTGATATGAGAAAAATAAAAAAGATGAGACTGTAACTAACGGGTGTAATTCAGTTTATTCAGAGACCTTTGAGGCCATCTGAAATGAGAGCCAAATGAAGTAAAGTACCAAAGCATAAGAAGATTTTGGGCTAGACAGTTACAGGCAATGGAAACAACTTGTCCATAGTTAAAAGGGATAAACAGCTTAGAGTATTTGAGAAATACAAAGTCCACTATAGCATTAGTGTAGAGAATGGACAAAAAGAGTAGTACTGAAATACAGTCAACAGAAGACAGGGGTGAGAAAAATGTAAAAACGGGAGTAATGGGAATGAGTTTAAATTTTATTCATAATATAATGGAACACCACTGGAGAATTTTAATCACCTCTCAAGCAAGAATTCTACATTACCTTCAAGGACATTTTATTCATGAAAATAAATAAATTAAGGAGAAATTAGCAAATAATGGGGGATAGCTAGCTATTAAGTTGTTCTTTCTACACCAATTCCTCCAGATAATGCCTAAACTCATAGATAAGTATTTTTTTTAAAAAAAGTGACACAACTGAGAGGTGTTTGATAAATTCAGAAATATTGCTCAGCTCTTAGTCTCTGCCCAGGCAAGTGTTTCTGTCTTGTTCTAACACAAGTATTTGGATTTTTCCAAGAGCTGATGTCAAGGCATTTTACAGAAACAGAACAGCATTTACAGGCCAGAGAAGGAAAAAGGGTTTCCCCAGCAGCTACACTCAATGTGTCCTTTGTATGGTTCCACTGCTAAAGGCAGGAAGACTCTGCTAGATAGAGCTATTTAATTCCTGAAAAAAAAAAACTTCTTCCTAGGAGGGTGGAGGATGATGAATGACCAAATTTCCCATTAAGGGAACTCAATATTCTATCAGTGTTTAAACCTAAATTAAAATGGGCTCATCAGCAAAACAAAGTTTTCTTAATTCTTATGAAGAAACACCGTTCTGATTAACTTACATATGAAAAGGACCAAAACAGACTAAAACAAACATAAATTATAGAGGTAAAGCAAAATAGCATAAGTTGTGCCATTTTTTTCTGGGATTCACTTTCTTTCCTGAAAAAATAGCTCAACGGTAAGCATGCTTAGTTAAAGGGGCCGAAGTGGTGGCTTAAGAGGTTGAAGCACTTGCCTGACATGCGCGAGGACCCAGGTTCGAACCCCAGCACCACATACACAACTAAGTGTTGGAGAAACAAAGGCCAGATGAAAAAATAAATTAAATTGATTCTCTGTTTAAAAAAACAAAAAGAAAGAAAGAAAGAATGGTTAGTTGAAGAACATCCCAAAGCTTCAAGTCACATTTGAGTCCAAAATTATGAAACGCAAATTCCTTTAAACACGTACCATCCAGTATCCATAAGGATGATTAAAAATTAAAATCAGAACAATAACAGTTAAAACTTGAGTAGTTTATTTGACTGTTTAAGAGACTGCTTTTAATACTTTCTAAATATTAGTTAATTTAATTCTAATAATAATACCATGAAATAGATGCTATTTTTAGCCTGATTTTATAGAAGAAAAATGTGAAATTCAGAGAGGTTAAGTAACTGCAAGTTACTAACTGGTAGATGAAGGATCTTGGGATTCAAAATGTCACTATTTAACTAGAGCCCTGACTCTTCACCTCTGGACAACTAACTTACAATAAACATTTCTGAATTTCTTTTGTATAATTTTTTTATTGTCAACCAAAAGTTTTTAAATTAGTGGAAGTCAGAAAATTAGATTTAGTATAACTACAAGGTATTGGCTAAAAAGGTATTCATAGGCACTGGAGCAATGGCTCAGTGGTTATGGCACTTGCCTGGCATGCACAAGGATGAGGGTTTGAACCCCAGCACCATGTACACAGCGGAGTGTGGAACAATGAGTCACAAGAAAAAACTAAATAAAATTGATTTCTCTCTCTCTCTTTCTCTGTCTCTCTCTCTCTCTCTAAAGGTATTCATATCCTTTTATATAGCTTCAGGGAAAAATAAGCCAACATAAACTGGTTACAAAAGAGCTCCCAATCCTACAGAATCTGCATCTCCACATCCCAACACACAGTGAAGAATTCAGTTAGTATCTATTTGCTATGTGGGCAACTTGCCAGATATACATCTAAAGACAAACATGTTTCCACCTGAACAGCAAACTACTCATTTCTAAATATGCATTCAATTCCAGGTAAAGATGGAAGAGAGAAAACACAATTCTACCCCACTAGCTTTATCGTTCCTCAAACTAAAAGCAAAACTAGAGGGAAGAAAATTTATCTTCCATGAAAGAACATTATTATAACCTCAAACCACTAACTACAAAACATATTTGTCAAATCTGTTAAATTCTGGATCAAGACCAAGTAAGTTCCAATAGATTTTGTACAGGAAACACATTTCCCTAAAAATAAGGATCAGAGATCTAAAATGCAGATGCCAAATATCCTTATTCAGAAGGCAATGCGGAGGTATGTAGAAAGAAGGAGGAAGTAGGGAACTATAAAGATCCAGAACTAGTATACTTAAAGATCTAATATGCTGCTGGAGGTAAAGCAGAGATGACGTGGAAAGGCCACATCACACAGAAAACAATATGTCCTCAAGCACTTTACTATTTATATACTGACAGAGAATAACAGCAGAAAAATGAAATAGTTAATAATAACAGCTAACACTGAGCGTTTAACATATGCCAGTAACTATCATAACTGCATTACATATATTACTTCATTTAATGTTATTATTCTCCCTATTTTGCGGCTGAAAAAACTAAGACACAAAAAGATTAAGGAACTTGTCCAAAGTCAGAGTAAGCAGACAGGGTAAGATATAAACCCAGACCTTATCAAGTCTGATTCTTAAGCAGTATGCTTTATAGGAAATAAAAAGAACATTTGAAAAAATACTAGAGGAAAATTCCAAAAACTACAAAATTATTGAATCTGAAGATTGAAAGGGCACATTGTGCCCTAGAAAAATAGATACAAAACAATCAATGTGAATACATACACTCCTTAAGTTATGAAACTTAAGATTCTAAAATAAAGACCTATATGAGCACCTAGACTAAAAAACAGTCATGTGCAAGTGAGAAATACTAAGCTGGTCTCAATATTTCTCTATAGACTTCATATGCCAGAAAACTGATGTGAGAAGACATGATACAATGTCTAAAATTTCTTTTCTCCTTTCTACTCCCCTCCCCCCCGGCTTTTTTTTTTTTTTTTTTTTTTTTTTTGCATACTGGAAATAGCATATAAGAAATCTTTAGAGAAGGAAATAGTCACAGCCCTTCTTAGAGATGGCCAGGGATTGGGAGAGACGTAAGATAAAAATCCACACAATGAAACTAAATCAAAAATAACTCAGGAATATAGCAATTAAGGTAAAACTATCGAGGGCAAGCACTGGATCAAGTAACATACAGATAATAATTAAAAGATACCTTAAACAAAAGCCACCTCCATCCCATCTAGCAAAACACTTAGTGCATTCTCAATAGTCTTAACTTGTACCCTTACTAAACCCTATTTGGTACTTCTGTACACAGTAAGTACTCAACAAATGGGTTTTTAAAAACTGACAATCTGGTATCTCCTCTTCGGTCCACCCAACTGGAATAAAATATCTATGACAGTAGAGTCCTCTGGTTCACTGCTATATTTCAGGATGGTGCTAAGCACAAAGTAGGTACTCAATAAAAATGTGTGTAATAAAAGAATGGATACCAGATATGGACAGATGTACCTGCCCTATTTTTTGGGTTCCAATCAGTACCATTCTGGGCTCTAGTAAAGTAGCATTCTAGGCATTTGCATTTAGATAGAGCATGGCATCTCAAATTCAATAAATCCAAAACTAACGTTGTTTCCCCAAACTGTTTTTTTATCTCAATAAGTAGACCACTATCCACTCAACTGATCTAGATAGGAATCTAGAACTCATTAATTATAACTTTCTCTCAGTACCCACATGTAAAACACTCTCTATGTATCCAGCAATAGTTAATGAACATCATATCAACTACTTTCTAAAATCTTAAGACTAAATAATAAAACAAAATCTGTAAATTCCTGGGGACTTGTTATCATAATGAAATGATTTTATATTTAATACATATTTTGAATGTATCTTTTTCTGGCATTCTCCATTGCTAGCTTAGAGCTATCCACCTTGTGGTCCTAGCCTATTGCAACAGTTTAACGGTCTCACTCCTTCTACTCTTTCACACAACCTTAAATTCATTTTCCCATAGAGCAATCATATAATTTCAAAACATAAATCTTATGTCCCTTTCCTTCTTAAATTTCCTTCAACTGCACTTAGGGGAAAAGTGCAAACACCAAACATGACATAAAGGGCCAAATGTGGCTCTCGTTACTTTCTACCACTGTTCTTTTCACTTACCGTACTTTAGCCACAGTGGCTTTCCTTCAGTGTCTCACGTGCACTCCTCTCCTCAACAGGGATCTCTCACACACCGCTGTTCTAAGACCCTCTTCCCTGCCAACCTAACTTCTGACGTTTTTGCTTAAAGTTTGCTACCTCAGAAAGGCCTTTCCTCTCTGCTCCCCAATCAGAATTAGGGCCTTCCTATTACTATTTTCCATAATTACCCTGTTCTCTTTTTTAATTCTATTTATCACATTCTATACTCATTTGTGTTTAATGTCAGTCTATATCATCAGACAGTTCTGTGAGGATATAATAAAAACTGCACACATGGCACAGCACCTGAAAGATTTCTACAAAAATTGGTTGAAAAAGTTAACAATTCAAACAAGGAAAAAGACAAGGGGCTATTCTAAGCAAAGGAAGAAATATATGTATGGAGAAAATGCAAACACCTCACTATAACTTAAGCACCAAGGTTGGACAGTGGGAGTGTAAAGATGTGTGGAGAAGATAAGCAATAATAAGATCAAAGCAGGTCAATAGACCATACACAGAATTTAAATTTTGGTCTATAAAAAGAACCCCTGAACCTTAGAGGTACTGAATTTGGGGAGGGGGCTGGAGATTAAGGAGTCTCTAGAGAGACTCAACAAAGTCCACAACATCCCTTCTCCAAATAACCACTAATAAGGACAATACATGAATGAATACCAACAGGTTTTAAGCCAGGCAATGGTATGATCCAATCTGGATTTTAGAAATGCAAACAGCATGGAGAACAGGTGAGTAACATGAAAATGGTAGAAGGGAAACCAATTAGAAAATTATAATAGTACAAATTTTGTTTAAATGACGAACTAAATAAGAGCAACGTCAAAGGTAACAAGAAAAATGGGATACGTATCAAAAAGAATATTATGGAAATAAGCACTGAATCTCTAGTAGACCTAGAAAATGGACAAGAAAAAGAACTCCCAGAATTTAGGTTTAGATGACAATTATGCTACTCACCAAGAAAAGAAACGTGAGAGAGCAGGATTAGGAGAGAAGTTGTTTTATGTTTGTCAAGGTGCCTGTAAGAGGTGGAGATGACTATTAAGGACTTCAGTTTAGGGGAAAGACCTCATCTGGAATTTCAGATTTGGATGACATCAACATGGCAAGATAAATCATGAAAGAGATTTCCCTAGCAAATATACTTAACATCATCTGTAAAATACAAAGGTTAGACTAAATCTGAAGTCTTTCTAAAGTTATCTTACTTTACTCATTATTTTTACAGAAACATAAAAATTCACAAACTTGGGAAAACAAGTTTAAAGTTCACATTATGTATCTAGTTTTTACTTCTGTGTATTCTTATCATGTATTTAGAATTCAGACTTACGCTACACTACTACATTGCACAAAAAAAAATACTGAAAATGTTTAATTACGATTTCTTTTGCAATGCAGAAAACTGGAAACAGGAGACTTTACCTGTTTAAAAGTTATTATTAGGGCTGGAGCGTGGCTCAGCAGTTTCGGCGCTTGCCTCTCAAGCACAAGGACCTGGGTTCAAACCCCAGGACCACGTATACAACTAAGTGTTGGAGCAACTGAGGCCATGTGAAAAACTAAATAAAGTTGTTTCTTTCTCTGTCTCTCTCACTGTCCCTCTCTCTTTAAAAAAAAAAAATTATTATACTGTAAATTACTCTGAAGACCTTTCTTAAACAAATGTAAATATGGTCTTCTCTTTTATAAAAGTATTTTACTCAATTTGAATAGTATTATCAATTATATTTCTAGTTCTTCCAATAAACATTAATAAGAAACTCCACCTGAAAAATAGCATCAACAACGACAAAAAGCTATAGTTAACATCATATTTAAGGGCGAAAAACTGAATGCTTTCTCTCCAAGATCAGGAACAGCAGCATAATGATGATTCCTCTCACCATTTTTACTTAACACCATACCATTCTATCCTGTGCAATAAAGGCATCTATCCAGATTGGAAAGGAAAAAATCAAACTGTCTCTGACAGACTAAATCCCAAAAGGCTTTTTTTAAAGAAATTAACAAGCTGATTCTAAACTTCATATGGAAATGCAAACAACTTGGAAGAACCAACAATTCTGAAAAAGAAGAACAAAGTTGGAAAACTAATACTTCTTAATTTTAAGACTTACTATAGGTGGGTACCGTGGTATAGGTCAGTAACCCTAGGTACTCAGAAGACTGAGACAGGAGGATCGCAAATTTGAGGTCAGCCTCAGCAACTTAGACCCTGTCTTAAAACATAAGTAAAAAGGGGCTGGGGATGTAGCTTAGCGGTAAAGCACCCTGGGTTCAATCCCCAGACACCCCCCCATGAAAAAAATAAATAAAACCTTATTATAAAGTTACAGTAGACAAAATTAGGCAGTATTTGTGTCAAGATAGACAAATAGATCAATATAACATAAAGACCCCTATGTACACGAACAACTGATTTTCAACAATGATGCAAAAGCAATACACTAGACAAAGGATTGTTGTTTCAACAAATGGTGCTAGAATATTTGGCTATCCATATGCCAAAAACAAAAACGAAAAAACCCCACACCTTATTTTTTTAAAACTACCTCAAAATGTAACAGACCCTATAAGTATAGAACTTCTAGAAGCAAACAGTAAAACCTTGAGACCTTGGGACAGGCGATTTTTTTTTAGACACAATGAAAGCACAATCTATAAAAGAAAAATTAAAATTGGAATTCAAAGTTTAAAACTTCTGCTCTTGGAAACATGAATTACATATCAATAAAGCCATGTTAAAAGAAAGAATGCTAAGAGACTAAAAAGACAAGCCACAGAGTGGGAGAAAACATTTTCCAAATCAGGTATCAAATAAAGGACTCATATTCAGAATATACAAGGAACTCTTACAACTCAGTGATAAAGATACCCAATTAAAAACAAGATTTGAAGAGAAATTCACAAAAGAAGATATGAGGATGGTAAAAAAAAAAGCACATGAAAAGATGATCAATATAATTAGTTATTAGATGAAATACAAAGTTAGAACTACAACACACTAGCACTACATATGCATTAAAATGGCTGAAATTAAAATTCTGACAATACCAAGTATCAGGGGTTTTGTGCAGCACCTGGAACTTTGCTGGTGGGAACATAACTCAATATAATCACTTCAGAAAACAGTTTCTTTAAAAGTTAAAATATACACTCACCTCACAATTTAGCCAGTCCATTCCTGGGTATCTACCCACAAGAAATAAAAAGCTTATATCCATACAAAGTATTTTACACGAATGTCCAAAGCAAACAGTAATATCAAACTTGAAATAACCCAATGTTCATCAGAAGTTGGATAAACTGGGTGGTTCGGTGGTTCGGCACTGCGGCGCTTGCTCAGCATGTGCAAGGCCATAGGTTCAAATCCCAGGACCACGTACACAATGAAGTGCTGGAGCAACAAAAGTCACATGAAAAACTAAATAAAAATTGATTCTCTCTCTCACTGTCTGTCTCTCTTAAAAAAAGAAAAAAGAAAAAAGAAAGTTGGATAAACTGTAATATGGAATATGGAATACTGGAATATTACTCAGCAATAAACTCAACAATAAAAAGAAATTGACTACTTACTTATACATACAACATGGACAAATCTGAAAATAATTAATCACACAGAAAGAGAGAAGCCAAACAAAAAGATCACAGAGGGTATGTGTCCATTTATATAAAATACATGAAAACTAATCTATAATGACATAAAGTAAAAAATACATACTAATCTATAATGACAAAAGCAGATCAGTGAGTACCTAGGGATAGGTGTTGAGGAACAGAAGTGAGGAATTACAAAAAGGCACAAAGAACCTTGGAATGATGATTGTACTTATTTTCTTGTATGCAGTGATAGTTTCCCATGTATACATGTATCAAAACATATCAAAGTACATAGTTCAAAAATATGCAATTGATTGCACATTGATTATATCTCAATAAAGTTAAAATCTCAATTTAAAAAAACCCATAAACTTTATGTTATTCTTGATGAATTATCTTGTGAGTAAAAGACTCAATGGTTTGAATATTTTCTACCCATTATAAAATAACATGATTTGAGAGTATACATAAATAAGTTAGTTCCCCATAAGGGAACTTTGCTACTATGTTTTTCTTGCATTCTGAGAGCATCTAATAATAATTCATTAGTAATGCATTAAACAGAACACTAGGTAAACCTATCAAGTTCTGGACCAGCAATAATTTTGTATAGGGAAATTCCAGCAAACTTAAGACTACTTGACTAAACTTGTTTTATAGGCTTTCTTCTTTTCAAAATTTTTATACATATTAATACCATAAAGGATCACTGTAGTCGTAAAATGAATAATTTTAGGCCCACTAGAATCTTTGGTCGTTAAAAAGTATAGAGTTACTTACGTATTCTACCAATTTATAAATGTACATTATGTCACTAGGCACTACTTTCAGCCCTTGTGATATATTTGAGGAAAGTAAAGGTGGAACACCATTGACAAAAATGATCTTAATAAATAAACGCATATTGTATATAATATGTTAGAAGATAATATGTATCCTAGTTATCTCCTCTCTCCACCCCAAAGAGCAGAGCAGGTTTTGAAGGACTGGTAATGGAAACTGAATACATTTACGATGAAAACCCTAAGGCAGCAGTACTTGTTTCTACAGCCACATGTGAAAATTCCTTTCACTGAAAAGAATCATATAATGCTACAACTGAACTTAAGGGTGACTCATCCAACCCTCACGCTTTACAGATGATTCTAAACACTTTACCCAGTCACTCAGTTCTTGGCAGAGTGGGATTCCCATCTCTTGGTCACTGCACTGGCATCACTCTGTGAGAATCTGCTCACAGATATACTGGAAAGAGTCCTGGAGTCTGACTAGTCTAGGCTACTCCACTTCATTGGCTTTGTTACTAAGGGTAGATTACTTTAGCCTCTCGAAATGTAAATTTTCTCATCTATTAAAGAAAATGAGGATAATTTTATGACTTGTTTGTCATGAGGATTAAATATAGCAGCTTATGTAAAACACCTACATGTCAGTAGATAAATATACAGCCAATACTTATATCCTAGCACCAAAAATGGTACATCAGGGGCTCAGTAGTGAGTACTCAAGTTCAAACCCCAGCACCACATATACAAAGAAGTCTTGGAGCAACAAAAGCCACATGAAAAACTAAATAAGAATTTTTTCTATCTCTCTCTCTCTCTCTCTCTCTCTCACTATTCATTTCTCTTTAAAAAACGGTATATATCATCGGCATGATATCATCTGCATATTCTTTAGAATATCAAGAAACTACACTATAAACCTTGTATGCATCTAAAGTAACAAGCATAATATAAATGCTCAACATCAATAAGCATGTTAATTTGCTAATACTTCTTAGGAGTCATTCAGTTTCAAAATGTAACGAACAGGGGCTGGAGCGGTGGCTCAGCGGTTTCGGCGCTTGCCTGGCAAGCACGAGGACCCGGGTTCAAACCCCAGCACCACGTACACAACTGAGTGTTGGAGCAACTAAGGCCATGTGAAAAACTAAATAAAGTTGTTTCTCTCTTTCTCTGTCTCTCTCACTGTCCCTCTCTTAAAAAAAAAAAAAAATGTAACGAACAGTAATGATAACTCATACCAACATGATGGAGATAATTAAATTAACTGAAAGCTTCATAATATGGTTCAAATATTTTCAGACTGTCTACAGAGAAGTCTAAAGCACTAAATATTTAAATTTATAAATTATAGTCCTTGGTCCTTCTGTCCATAAGAAAATAATTTCTACCATGGAAAAAACACCTTCAGAATAAAAGCATTTTATACCACTTCTATTTTTCACATTCATGCCTTTGCTCCTCTATTCACAGATATACTGGGTGCAGGGGCGGTGGGGGGGGGGGGTGCAGGCAGAATGTAATTCCAATGCCATCAGAACAATTCAGCAGTTTCTTCATATTTACAATCAGCATTTTAGCTGACAAGAGCAAAAAAACCAGAAACTGAACAAAGGACAAAATAGTTTAAACTGCTAACAGAACACCTGGTGCTATGGCTATAACCTTTTCCAAATGATTATACATTTCAATTTAATTTCAAATGGGAAAACAATCAGGAAGATTACTCTGTAAACACTCCCTTCCCCCCACTCTAAGATGAATCCCTGCCCCCTACACCCCATTCATGGTCCCTTGGGTATCAAAGGGAAACAACCATCCTGAAGCCTGAGATAATTAAATCACAATTCACAGAATAATAAGTTGAAGTCACCAGCTAAGACTCAAGAGCCATTATGCCAGTTCAGTTCTAAAAAGGTAACAGGATGCTGCTTTCCAGCCTTTTGAATAAAGGATATCCCTGCAATACTGGATATTAAACCTTTGTTCTCAAGCTAAGCAATTAAAGCATAGGTTTTCAAAATTAGGAATTTTCTTCCTTCAGGTCAAAATAGGTTTTTTAAAACATGGGTTTTTTTTTGGGGGGGGGGGGGACTCAAAAGCTATTGTAAGAAATAATAATGAATAATGTGAAAATACTCTTTTCCTTGTTTAATTTTATTCCTGTTATAGGTACATCCCTTTCACTAAAGCTATTTTCTACCATTTTACTATAATTCATATACGACTGAGAAAACAAAGATTGCTATAGATTACCTGGATCACCACACAAATCAGCAGACAGTAGTAGCTCAAGAGGCTTGTTTCCAAGGAGTAGAGAATGAAATCCTCAAAAAAAAAAAAAAAAAAACACAAGAAAACACACCACTCCCTTAGCAATCCTAAGCTTTTTTCTTTATACAAACATTCCACATCCTTTGAAAATCCTTTGAAAGGCATTTGTTGGATAATTTTACTGACCATAGAGGGACGATAGAAAGAAACCCCACCTCTTCTCCCACCCCCAATCATCTACTATCATCATCTGAAGCCGAGCACAGCACAGCTAATGGAAAGGCAGAGAACAGCAGCCACGTACATTTCTCAGTATCATACCATAAAACACATATAAATACAGGGAAAGCAAAAAATTTAGCTGACATTTTTTAAGAGAGCAAGCCAAACAGCTCCCGTGAAATTAAAAACACTTGTAGATTTAATTATATAGAGCCACAAAAACACAATATTCATTCTGAATACATTTTTAAATTTGAAATTTCCAGACTATGCCACAAATGGAGTCCCTCAAATATTTTAAAATTCTGCTATCATTACCACTCCGTTCCCTAATGCCAAATAAACCAAAAAAGTTAGGATTTACAAAAACAAAAAAGTCTCTTTTCTATTGTTAGTATGACCTCTTCAAAGAGAATCTGGGAGAGAAAGTGGGAGTGGAAAAGAAACAGACAAAAATGTGGGGGGGTATATTTTCTGCCCCAATAAGTCTAATTAAGTTTGTAAGCAAGACTGGAGGATGGAAATTTCTTCAAGCTACTCTTCTGTGTTTGATTGTTGTAAATCTTCCCAGGTCTCCAACTCTGCCCCAGGCATTATGATGTCTAGCATTCTGTTAACTAGAATACTTTCCACTTACAGTAGAATGAGGGAGGTAAAAGAAACACTCGTTCAATCTAATCCCTAAAAGCCATGCAGTTTTTCTTTAAACAATAATCTGCCTCATACACTGTTCTCTGACAAATGCACTGCCATACTAGAAAGACTCGTTAGCCTCTACTTCTTATGAAGCATCAACCCAACCTGATAATTTATATGCATTGCATCTAATTTATGGGATAAATATATTAAGTGATGAATGGGGAAATAGGTTTTGTTTTTAAAAAATATATTTCTTTGAATATTGGTTTTATTTTTTAAAAATATATTTCTTTGAATATGTGAATAAACCTAATTTTAAGTAAAATTCTAATAATCACTTCACATTTATAAATTAATAATCCAAGATTCTTTGAATTTGTAAAGGAATTCATAGGACCACAGAACCATAGTTAGTAATCTATGAAGAACTAGCTTCCAAGAATTCACACCTTGACAAACGCAATTTGTTTTAGAAAAAAATACATCTGTGTGTGCGCATACACACATATATATTTACAGGTTTTTTTTTCTTTTTCTTTCAGATCTTCAAAACTACAGACTAATTAATTACTTTAAAGCTCTCTTTGGCCAATATTAAAAATGGATTTATTGAACTTATGGCTTATAAGTACTTAATAAATTAGTAATTAGTGATCAAAGAAAATAGCCTTGCTATGCTAAAAACAAGTCAAATTAGATTACTAGCTGCTGGTATCAACAGACTTCCATCGCCAATCCTGCAGTCATCATGTTCCTCTGATGCTTAGTACTTTCTGACTAGCCCATCTGTCCTAAGACAATAGAGGTTGAAACATGCTTATTGATGTTGAGAGTTTACATTATGCTTGGTACTTTAGATGTATACAAGGTTTATAGTCTAGTAGAGGATATCAAGAAACTTATGCAGATGATGTACCATTTTTTTTAAAGAGGGGCAGTGAAAGAGAATTTCACACATGTCAGTTTAGAATTTGAAGTTAACTAATTTCATGTCTCAACATCTCTAACACCCTAGATCCTCAAACAGTCACCTATTAATTATGTAAAGCCTCTCTTCTAACAAAAATTTCCCACTGCTCCCCTGTCTATAAAACTATTTCCCTATGTACTCTAGAACTCTCTTTCCATAACAAACCAAATACCTCTATAGTCTCAATTTCTTCATAGTATGAACTTCAACCTCCTTGCCTTGATTAAAACTTTGCTTCTCTTACTATCTTTTTAAATGGACAGACCCCTACTTTCAAAACCCAGTGTTTTCAGAGTCCAGAAGGAAGTTTATAAAATTCTCAACTTCCCTGAAAATCCAAATAACCTATACATACATAAAAAGCTGCTCAAACTCAGAAAAAGAAATTGAGATTGGGAGACAGAAAATATGCTCAGTAAACATGAAGTTATGGAGTTCCTGGAACCCCTAACACACTTCTGGTAAGAATGTAAACTGGTACAGTCACCATAAAAAATTTTCTGGCATAAAAAATTAAAAAAAAAAAAAAATTTCTGGCAGTATTATCTAAAGGTGACCAGCACTTTCTGCACTTAGGAAGAAATGTCTACATATGCTTACGGAAAGTCCATGAATGTTCTTAAACAGTATAATTAGTAATAGTCCCAAGCAAGAGACCACCTAAATGTCCATTTGCAGAACAGATTAAAAAAAAAAGGTATATTCACACATTAGAATATCAATTAAGAAAAGACCGGATTAGGGGGCTAGAGCGGTGGCTTGGTGGTTAAGATGCTTGCCTGGCATGCACGAGGAAGCAGGTCTGAACCCCAGCACCACATACACAACAAAGTGTTGGAGCAACAAAAGCCACATGAAAAACCAAATAAAAATTGATTCTTTCTCTCACTGTCCCTCTCTCTTAAAAAAATAAAGGGGGGGGGGGAATTATGACCACACAACAACAGAGATAAGGGTCACAAACAATTTAAAAGAAGAAAACTAGATAAAAAAGAGCAAATCTTGGGGCTGGAGCGGTGGCTCAGCGGTTTCGGCACTTGCCTGGCAAGCACGAGGACCCGGGTTCAAACCCCAGCACCATGTACACAACTAAGTGTTGGAGCAACGAAGGCCATGTGAAAAACTAAATAAAGTTGTTTCTCTCTTTCTCTGTCTCTCTCACTGTCCTCCTCTCTTTAAAAAAAAAAAAAAAAAAAAAAA
>PVKS010006833.1:0-44759 GCA_004027875.1 Aplodontia rufa | reverse complement strand
AGACCATTTGACATTATAAAAGACTGAACTGGGGCTGGAATGGTGACTCCGTGGTTTACGGTGCTTGTCTGGCATGTGCGAGTATGCAGGTTCAAACACCAGCACCTCGTATACAACAAGGTGTTGGAGCAATGAAAGTCATATGAAAAACTAAATAAAAATTGTTCTTTCTCTTTCAATGTCCCTCTTTCTTTAAAAAAAAAAAAAGACACTATAAATTCACATATCATGGATGAATCTTAAATGTATTTTGCTAATTGAAAGAAGCCAAATAAAAATTCAATAATCACTCCATTCACATTTATATTCTGAAAAACATATAGCATAGAGACAAAAAACAGATTAACAGTTGATAGGAATTAGAGAAGTAGAGAGTAAGATTGACTACACAGAAGATACGCAAGGGAACATTTGGGGTGCAGATTCTGTTTTGCGTATTACTGTAGTAGATACATAACACTATGTATTTGTCCAAACCCACAGAACTTCACATTATGAAAAACGAACTTCCATAACTTAATGACAAAAAAAAAATCAACAAAAATGTCAGAAGATTCCAGAATGAAAGATGGATTGCTTTAATGACTATAACTGCATTACAAATGTGTGCTATAATTGCGCTGAAGGGGTAAATAAAAAGAGCAGTCCTAACTTTGGAAAATGGTGTTTTGACTCCAAATCATAAGGCTAACACACTAATTAGAAAATTTATTTCTTACAGGGTGCAGATTAACAATTTTCATGGACAAAGGTGTTGAACAAATAAGTGAATTGATAATGGGTGGATAGTCATTATTTTTAACTCTCAGATATGGAAGTCACAATAAGCAAGAAAAGGGGCAGGAGTGGTGGCTCAGCAGTTACAATGCATGCTTGGCATGTGCGAGGATGCAGGCTCGAACCCCAGCACCATGTACACTATCAAGTGTCAAAGCAATGAAGGCCACATGAAAAACTAAATAAAATTGATTCTCTCTCTCTCTCACTGTCCCTCTTTCTCTGAAAAAAAAAAAAAACAATAAACAAGAAAAGACAACTAGAGTGAATCCTGTGGTACTAGATTAAAATCAACATAAATATAAGTCCATCTTTAATTTAATATACAAACACTAATGGGTAGGTACACAAACAATTATGAGTGTGTGCATATTCATGGTTAGAAAAATAGACATACACTACATAGCTCTGTTCCCTGAGAGGGTCTAAAAGCAATGGCACCCCAATAGCAATGAGTACACCCAGCACCAACATTTTAGTTTCTAACTACATTTCTTAATAAATTAAACTATGATTTCTTTGAGATATGGTTGATTCTATAGATAGGGCAAATGAAATACAATATGATCCTGGAGCATTTTGTAATATCACAAAGTAAGAGAGTGATCAAAAAACAAAGTACAGAAACTCTGAAAGAGACATAAGCCCCACCTGAAAACCTTCCCAATAGGAAAAGATTTAACAACTCAAGCAATAAAATAGACACACAGGATTAGAATAGAACTCATAGTATAAAATAAATGTACTAAATGTACATTAGTCCATACTGAAATAAATGGCTGAATAACAAATGTGAGGCCAGACATGATCTTCCTTTCAGAAAGATATCAAATCACATGTAGGTAGTTCCCACTTCCCAGTGTGTGGGTTAGACTTTGTGACTTTTTTCTAAAAAAATAGAAAGTGGAAAGAGAAAAAAGTAACTTTAAAGTGAAAAAATTTGGCAAACAAACACTACTTTAACCAAGTAGTGATTACCAGCAGTGGTGAAATCATGTGGTCATCATGTACCCCTGACAGGATGAGATGAAAAGGGCATTTCACCTCAGTGGCATTCTTTCCACAATTATATAACAAACCCAGTCTAATACTGAGAAACTGCAGCAAATCAGACTAGGGGACATGCTACAAAATACCTGCCCATTAATTCTCAAGACAGTCAAGGTCGTGAAAAACAAGGAAAAACTGAGAAAGTTTTCACAAACAAGATAGGGAAATGTGAAAATTAAATGCAATGTGATCCTAGAATAGCAAGAGGCCATGAATGGAAAAGCTAATGAAATGCAAATATAGTCTGGATTTTAGTTAACAGTAATGTACCAACATCAGTTTCTTAGTTTTTACAGATATATTACAATATGTGAAGAACAATGAGGAAAATTAGGAATGGGGTACAGAGGAACTCCCTGTACTATCTGTGTAACTTTTCTGTAAATCTAAAATGATTCTAGGGGGCTGGAGTAATGACTTAGCAGTTACAGCACTTGCCTGGCATGTGTGAGGACATGGGTTTGAACCCCAGCCTCACATATACAATGAAGTGTCAGATCAATGAAAGCCACATGAAAAACTACATAAAATTTGATTCTTTCTAAAAATAAATAAGTAAATAAATAAAATGATTCTAAAGGAAAAATTTTACTGAACAATAATTAGTTTATGGTGCTAGAAGAATACTTGGTACACTAGGTATGATAAATTTAATTGTGAGTTAAAATTTTTTCTACAAAGAAAACTCCACCCTCAGATGACTTCACTGGTGAATTCTCTTAAGAATTTAAGAGAAGAAATAGAATGGGGATGTGATTCAGTTGAAGAATGCTTGCTTACCATGTACCAGGCTCTGGGTTCAATTCCCAGCACTTAAACAAAATAATAACCCCTTAAAGGAAGAGATAACAATTCCACACATAATCTTTTTCAAAACAGACACCACTTCTGAACTCATTTTCTGAGGCCAACATTATCCTGATACAATATCCCATATGAAAAGGGACATAAAAATCTTTTGTCAAAAAGGATAATACACATTGACCAAATGGGGTTTATCTAATAATGCAAGGTTGTTTCATCATTTTTAAAAATCAGTCTAAAAAAGACAAAACATATGATCACATCAATAGATGAAGAAACAGCTTTTGACCAAATTCAATACTTGTCAATAATAAAATTTCTCACAAACTTGGAATAGAAGGATATTTTTTCCAAACTGATAAAGGTTATCTATGAAAAACAAACATGTGACATCCTACTTAAGGGTAAAATATTGAATGTTTTCCCCTAAGCTCAAGAATAAGGTAAAGATGTCTACAGGTCTTCTCATCCCATTTTCTTTTTAACATTTCAGACAAATGAACAAGACAATGAAGATATACAAAAAGCTTACAGATTGAAAACACAGAAGCAAAAGAGCCTTTGATCACAAATGACATGATCATCTATATTAAAAAGATTCAGAGATCTATAAGAAAAACCTAGTAGAATAAGTTTAGTAAGATAACACATGAACTCAACTTACAAAGATCAATGTATTTCTAAATATATATAATAAACAATTTAAAATGAACTTATGAACATCATTTATAACCTTAAAACACATGAAATATATAGGAATGAACTATGTACAACACCTATATACTGAAAACTATAAAATCATTTAAGAAATTATAAATGATTACTTAAATGGAGTTTTATGCTCATGAATGTCAAGACTCAATTTAAGATGTCAATTCTCCCCAAGCTGATCTAGATTCAACACAATCATAATTGAAATCCTTTAAATAGAAATTAGTATGCTGACTCTACAATTCATATGAAAATGCAAATATCTAGACAAGACAAAGACAATTCTTAAGAAAACAACAAAGCTGAAGGACTTACATTATGTTATTTCAAGATGTAATATAAAACTAAGATAATCAAGATATAAGGATAGGCACATTGCTAAAGAGAATACCATGGACATAAAAGGAAATAATTGATATACTGAATATCACTAAAATAAATAACTTCTGCACTCTGAAAGGCTTTGTTAAGAAAATAAAAGCACAAGTCACAAACCAGGAGAAAAATTCTCAAAACATATCTGATAATGAACCAGTTTCACATCTCAACAAGACAAGGCAACTTTTAAAAAGATTTAAACATTCTAACTGTTGTGGTGGCATGTGTCTGTAGTCCAAGTTACTAGAGAAATTGAGGAGAGAGGATCACTTGAGCCCAGGAGTTCAAGACCAGCCTGGGCAACACAGCAAGACCCCACTTCTAAAAGAATGGTGTTGATGATGATGACAATGACGACGACAACGATGACGATAACATGACGACAAGGACATTTGAACAGCCACTTCACGCACAAAAAAGCATATGAAAAGTCCTGAAAATAATTAGTTATTAGAGAAATGCAAACAGAAAATACAAAGAGATGTTATTCATAGCCACTTCAATGACTAAAGTTTCAAAAGACTAATGCTAATACCAAGTGTTGATGATGTGGAACAACTAAAACTATTCTACATGGCTCTGGTGAGAATTTAAAATGATAAAGGCACTTTGGGAAACAATTTGGCAGTTTCTTATAAAGTTAAACATAACACTTATCATCAACTTAGTAATCCTACTCCACAGTATTTACCAGAGGAATGAAAATGTATGCCACCCAAGAACTCATTCAGAATTCAGATTTATTCAAAATAGCCAAAACCTAGAAACAATCCATGGGTCCACCAACAGGATAAACTGGTGTTAGTTTTGAATATGGTTTGAGTGTGTCTGTCAAAGGTTTATGTGCTGGAAGCCTGAACAGCAATACGACAGGGGAGATGGTGTGGAATCTTTAAGAGTGAGAAGAGCTGGGAGTGAGGTTCTGGGATAGTGTGCTTAGCATGGGAAGCCCTGGGTTCAATCTCCAGCACGAAATAAACAACAAAAAAGGTGCGTTAGGTTATTTGATGCACTGACATTAGAACAACTGAGAGAGTTCTCATGGAACCCTAAGTTAGTTCTTCATGAGACCACATTATATAAAACAGCAAGACTGGCCCCTGCTCTGGCTTCCTGTCTTGACATGTGATTTTTTCCCTCTTGCACACATTCCCATCACTGTGAATACACACTGGAAATTAATTTATTTACATTAAGTAGACAAGGTAAAACCATTGTGAAAGAAGGCAGATTAATGGCTGCAAAGTACTGCATAAACAAGAGCAAGAGAATACTTTCTGGGGTGATGGATATGTTATGTATTTTAATTATGGTGATGGTGCTTAAACACTACACATTTGTCAATGCTCATCAAAGTACACACTTAAAATAAGTGAACTTTACTATATGTAAATTGTATCTCAAATAGTTTCTTTTTTAAAAAAAAGATTAAATGCGGGCTGGAGCAATGGCTCAATGCTTATGGTATTTGCCTTGCAAATTCGAGGACCCAGGTTCCAAACCCGGCACCACATACACAACTAAGTATTGAAGCAACAAAGACCAGATGAAAAACTAAATAAAAATGATTCTCTCTCTCTTACTGTCCCTCTATCTCTTAAAAAAAAAAAGATTAAATAAAGGGAATAAGTCTAGGTGTCTAGAATTTAAATAGCTGACAAACTGACCCAATTTCATTAACTTCCTACTTAATTAAAACCTAAATTGTCCTTTTAGATAAACATAAAGCTTTTAGAATTCCACAAGAGATCAAACCTTTATTTCAAAAATAGAATTTGAAAGGTTGAACATTATAAAAACTCAATTCTTATCTTTGAATATATTATTTATAAAAATATTTACATTACAATAAGGAGTATACATCAAGATGATGACTTCAATACATAAGGCCTAAGCAATTACCTTAATAATTCACCCAACTAGGATATTCCTATTAGAACATTCTGGTACTTTACAGTAGAGAAACCTGTTAAATACAATTTCGGCCAGTGTTACAGTTTGGGTATGTGGTGTTCCCCCAAAAGTTTGCCTGTGAAACAATGCAAGAATGTTTAGAGGTGAACTAATCTACTGATATGGATTAACTGGGTGGTAACTGCAGGCTGGGGTGTAGCTAGAGGAAGTAGGTCACTGGGAGTGTTAACTCTGAGGTTTACATTTTTGTCCCTGTGTTTGCTGGCTCCCTCTTCTCTACTCTGCTCTTCTCCCTCCTCCTCCTTTTCTCCCTTTCCCTCCCCCCACTTCCTACTTGCCAAGACCTAAGCTGCTTTTCTCTGCCACACTCTTCCAGCAGGATATTCTGCCTCATCTTGGGCCCAGAGTAATGGAGTAGACCATCTATGTATTGAGACTTCTGAAACTGTGGGCCCCAAATAAACTTTTCGTCCTCTAATTGTTCTTGTTGGGTATTTTGGATACAGTGATGAAAAGCTGTCTAAAACATCCAAGTAATCAAGGTCATCATCGACGTCATAATTCCTGCTAACAGTACCCTCAATGTGAGTTGACAAAGACTGCACTTCCTCTGTGATCTCCCAACAAACCTAGTTCTCCACTCCTCCCTACAACACTAATTCCAGTTTTATTTGTTTTTTACAGTGCTGTGGATGTTCTCCAAGACTTCCCACATACTAAGCACATGCTCTATCACTGAGCTACACTAATACTTAACTACCCGTAACTCCAGTCTGTCTAATTACAAGAAAAATTCATTAAACAAATCCCAATTTTACAATATACTTAGAACTGTCAAGACTATCAAAAACCAAAGAAGTCTGTCCAACATGGTGATGCAGATCTGTAATTCCAGCTACTCAGGAGGCTGAGGCAAAAGGATCACAAGTCCAAGGGCAGCCTAGGCAACTTAGTGGGAATCTATTTTATTCTCTTAAAATAAAACGTGCTGGAGCTCAGCGGGAAAGTGCTTGCCTAGAATGTGTGTTCAATCCTAGTACCACAAACACACACAAAAGCCCATCTCATCATAAGAAATCAGAATACTACAAGGAAAGGAAAGTTGCAAAGGGGAAGGGAATCAAGAAAAGGACTGTATAGCTGCTGATTTAAAGAATTTCACTACAATTTTGGTTTAAAAAATTATATTATACACCCCTCCCTTTTGTTTAGTATAATGGAAAAAGAGAGCATAAAAGCAGAGGCCAAAAAGATATAACAGGCATGTTTAAAATATTCTTTTCCACTGCTTATACAGCTGTACTCATGTTTTGATGTCAATCTTAAGACTCCCATGGATTATAGCAACAACTTACTCTTTGGAGTCTGCAGTATAAGTTTCAAAGTAAAACCAGTTGCTAATGAATGTTCACAGTTTCCATGGTGAAAAGACTAACTCTGCTTAAAACCTGAGACACACATAGTGGCTAATTACAGGAGGAAGAAGGATAGGAATAGGCAAGGCCATTCTGAGCATGCTTAGTTGAGTTTAAATTTTCTTCTCTCTTAACTCTTTATGTCAAGTATCTTCTCTTTCTCAACCTTAACTGGGAAACTAAAGTGAAGTGCCAATCTTTCCTATTTCACAAGTCTGAAAAAGGTTGACGGATAAAAGCAAAAACCAGTGTATCCTTCCAAACTAAGAGGTGATATACAAAAGATTTTGAAATTCCAAAGTACAGAATATCAATGTACTGTATGGTAAATTTAACTTAAGAACTACAACAGTAGTTTGAAGCACCAATACGTATGACTTAGTGTAACTGGTAACTCATTAAAAAAAAATTATTTGTTATAACAAACATATACATTGCTCACAATTTAAATGGAAATGTATTTTTTAAATATTTCATTTTTTTCTAAGTTTGCAACTACATGAGGACTGAGACCATTAAACTAAAATTTACATGGTCAATTTTGCATATTGAAAGTTAATTTGTGCTATGTTCTAGCAGAGGAATCACTTTTATCAGCAGACACATTTAAATTCCACACTTAAATATAATAAAGCTACCTATTCAAGAATAAATTTTGTAGCCAGTCAGAAAGACTAGCTCAGATGTTCTTATTAAGTAACATAATGTTCATACATATAGTCAGTCATATACAGTAACCCAACTAAGTCACCTTACACTTCATATGTGATCAAATCAAAAGAAATGGCTATTTCTTACCTACCCAAAAATAAAATAAGTAATACCAAAACTTTTTAAAGTTCTAACTAGGCAATCACTTCCTTTTTGTGAGAAAAAGCCAATCTATAAGTCACAGCTTATCTCCTGCACTGAACAACAGCTACATTCTGAAAAGATCATAGAAACAGTAAGAACTGTGCAGCAGTTTGTTAATGAGAACCACTGGAATTATTTATTTATCTATTTATCTATCTATCTATTTATCTATTTATTTATGGTTGGTATTTGGGATTGAACCCAGGTATGCTCTACCACTGAGCTGCATCCCCATCCTGTTCTAAGTTTTAGAGTCAAACTAAATTCCCCAGGTTGCCCCTGAATTTTCAACCCTCCTCCATCTGTGCACTACTGAGCCCAGTTTACTGGACTGTAATTAAGGAAGCACAATAAAGGAAAGATATTCAGTTTTGGGCATCCACAAAAAATTTTTCATATTTTAGTTATTTTCGTAAAATAAGTTTTTTAATTGCCATCATTATCAATAAAAGTTGGTCACTGTACAGAGAATGAGAAAAGATTAAAGAATACAGGGGAGTAATAATTCCTCGTGGTAGAAAATATGGGGGAGAATATATGGGGGAAAAAAGTCCTTCCACATATCATTCTATTAGGAAAATAAATAATTATACAGCTATACAAAATATTATACAACCACAGAGCACAGATACTCATCAGAAAATAAGACATTTTAAAAGCATATTGCAGGGGGCTGGAGTGGTGGCTCGGCAGTTACAGCGCTTGCCCAGCATGCGCAAGTACACAGGTTCAAACCCCAGCACCCATGTACACAACTGTCAGAGCAACAAGAGCCATGTGAAAAACTCAATAAAAATTGATTCTCTCTCTCACTGTCCTTCTCTTTAAAAAAAAAAAAAAAAAAAAACACAAAAAGTATATTGCTAAATAAAATTTTCAAGTTAAAAAATAACACATGTGGGGTCTTTTCATTTTATATAAAGAAATTTAATGGTGGCTCTCTCTACTAAATCAAAGTAGACAAGTGGTACAGGGGAGGTAATTTGTCATTTTATATGGCTGAAAAAATTAAACTATGTTTTTATTACTAAAGTTGAGATTACTGAAGGTTCATTACGTTATTCTAATTTTTATGCATGTATGAAATTTTATATAATATTTTAATGTATTTGTTACTTTTTTTAAAAAGAGAGACAGACAATGAGAGTAAGAGAGAGAGAAAGAATCCATTTTATTTAGTTTTTCATATGGCCCTCCCTCACTGCTCAGACACTTCATTGTGTACGTGGTGCTGGGATTTGAACTTGCATATTCAAGCATATTCACGCATGAGTATGTGAGTATGTGAGCCACCGCTCCAGCCCCTATTTGTTACATTGTTTTAAATTGCTAAGAAAAAAATTCTGAGATTAGATTAATTCTGAATAGTTTGTTTTCTCTTTTTTTTAATTCTAGGGGTAGGTCCCTGAGATAGATTATTCTTTTAAAAAAAAAATCAAACAACTGCAATTTAATAATTTTTTTCAAAGTCTTAAAGTAGATATTATACTAGATATTGAGGATAATGAGACAACAGCTAAATTAGAGAAAATATGTAACTTTTTTCAAGGTCACTCAACCAACAGTAGGGGAAGGATCTGAACCTAGGACTGTCTGACAGAAAATCCTGCGTGCCTTCTACAAAAAGTAGAAAAGTTCTGTGGTGAAAGCCCCACAAAAAATGAGAACCTGTCTCATTACCATCTAAAAAGTGAGTCTCAATTTTACATAAGTAACTCAAATTTAGGAAGTTAGCCAAGTGAGGATCCCTAAACTTCACTGGTCACTTGCCTAGGGAAGATCAAAATGTGTTTGAGAACAGACTTGTACCCTGCAAAGCAAACTGAACTAATAACTGTAGAAAGGTCTGTCCTAAAGAACTTTGTACTGGACCAATGTATGACACAATGTGTGCTAAAGAACAAAATAACTATAATTCAGGGGCATTAAATAATTGATGCCAAAGTTAAAAATATAACATCTACTGTGGGAACAAAGGATCACTATCACAATGCTGGTGGGACTGCAAGCTTGTACACAGCCACTCTGGAAAGCAGTGTGGAGACTCCTCAAAAAACTGGGGTTGGAACCACCTTATGACCCACTTATCCCATTCCTGGGTATTTTTCCAAGAGCTAGAATCTAGGACAGATTGAAAGCTAGTTAAGCTCAAAAATAAACTCAACATAGGTGAACTTTCACATAACCAGGGGGAACCATAACTATGAAGCTGGGGAGAGAAGGGAGGGAAGAGAAGGACTAGGAGGATTATCAATGCAACTGGGAACCCTCAACTCCCATGAGAACCCCAACTATACATAGGCAGGCAGAGATGATCAGAAAATTCAAAAATTAATGCCCATTTATATATATATGTTTATTTCTATCTATAACATGGGGGTAAAGCAGAGGAGACATGGGAGCAGGGAATGGTCAAAGGGGGGAGATGTTGGACTAGGATCAGCTTTAACTCACTTTGTCAATATCCATGTATGCATGAATATGTAACAAGGATTCCCTCCAATATATAGGACTATGTTGAACATATAAAAAATAGATTAAAAAACAGAAAATATAAATATTATGATTCCTGAATACAAAAGAAAACATTAGAGCAGATCAGAAAGGAGCCATTAATAAACAAATTAAAGACAGAAAAGAATGGCTTCATTTTTAATCACAAAGCATTTTCATTACCTTAAGAGCTACCTTGTAGTTAGTACTAAAGTCTTAGTAGCCTTTAAGGGTTTCACCAAAGTTCGTTTTAACACAAAAATGTTGGAAGTTATCACTTGCTCTAGACTATAATCCAAATTAGTGCCTCAAAAATTACCCTGTAACATGAGCTGGAGTGGTGGCTCAGTGGTTAAGGTGCTTGCATGGCATGCTTGAGTATCCAAGTTCAAGCCCAGCACCACATACACAGTGATGAGCAACAAAAAGCCACATGAAAAACTAAATAAAGTTGATTCTCTCTTTAAAAAAAAAAAATTAGCCTGTAACATTAGCTTAGTTTTCCTAACAATCAGTTTTGGTGAGTTGTACTTTATTTTATTCCCTCAGTTTGTTATTGTCATTAGAAAAGCTATAAAAACATTGATCTTTCACTTACAAAACTTTTAATAGATATTGCCCTCAGTGTTATGCTGAAACTCACATGAAATTTTTCTATTCTTTTTCCTTTTTTATATTTCTGTGTGTGTGTGCATACAATACACAGAGTACTGGGGATTGAACCCAGGGGTCCTTTACCACTGAGCTACATCCCCAGCCCTTTTTATCTTAAGATAGGGTCTAGCTAAGTTTCCCAGGCTAGCCTCAAACTTGTGATCCTCCTGCCTCAGCCTCCGGAACAGCTGGTATTACAAGACATGCTCCACTGAGCCTGGCAAGAACTTAACAGCAATAAAATGAGATTTGTGACAAGAAGGAAATACATCTACCAATAGAACCAATCTTATTTACCGTTCCCCCACAGCATCCCAAAAGCAGAGAGGTTTAATCACAATGGCTATAACAGCCTTTACAATTATCACATTTGCATTTACCTCTACTATAATAACTTAATTTGTATTTATTTATTTTTTGTACTTATGGAAATCAAACCCAGGTTTTTGCACCTGCTAAATACATGCTTTACCACTGAGCTCTAAGCAGGCCCTTTATTTAATTTTAACGTCTTTAATTGGAGTGTATCCATGTTTGTTCATACATGTGTAATATTAGAAACAATTACACATCTTTTTTTTTTTTTAGAAACCTGGATATAAGCATTGTAATATATATGTGTGTGTGTGTGTGTGTGTGTGTGTGTGTGTTTGTGTGTGTGTTTTGCTGGGGACTGAACCCAAGTCTCATACATGTGGAGTAGGTGAGGTGCCCTAACACCCACACCAAGCATTATAATTTTTAATTTAATTTTTTCACTCAGGATATTTTTCTTTCATAACATAAATTTTTAAAAACACCTATAGTCTGATGGGCTTTCCTCCTCAATAAGTAACTCCCTTTGCTGATGATTAAACTAAATATTTGCTTTACAGGAATTCTGTCAAGATTCAGAAAAATAGGGCTGGAGTAGTGGCTCAGTGGTTGGAGCACTTGTGTCTGGCATGCATGAAGACCCAGCACCACATACACAACTAAGTGTCAGAGAAACAAAGTCCAGATGAAAAAATTAAACTTGATTCTCTCCTTTCTTTCTCTCCTCTCTCCCTCTCTTAAAAAAAAAAAAAATAAGATAGGTACGTAGCTCAGTACTCAGGATGTCCCAGGTAATAACTGAATGCTGATTCCCTTTAATAAAATGGGTACTCCAAGATAAAAGTGTTGTGCTAAAATTTCACAGCAGTTTCTTCCCTTATTCCACAATGGAATCTTTGGGTATTATTTTTATAATCCCAAAAGTATTGTAATAAGTTTTTTAATCATTAAAAGCATCTAACAATAGAAATTATTTTTATACTGCTTTATAATCCTTGGAAAAACTTCCATTGACACATTTTCCCCCAAAACCATAGAAAGTTTCAAAGCTATTCACAAATCACAACAATTCTGAGATGTGATTAGCAAAATCCTGGCTCGTCCACTCTTCATTTCCCACGTTATGATCCCTACTTGTGTAAACACTAAAATAAAATAACCAAATGCAAGATGGATAGCAATCAAGCTTCTTACAACTACTCAACTCTACCTTGCACTTGTAGCAATAACTGACTAAAACTTTTTTTTCCTTTCTATTTATTATTCTATCCTCCTGTGTTAGATAGAAATATACTGACATGTGACGTAGGGGAGGGAAGACAGGCAAGTTCAGAATTAAGTATGACTAGAGTCATCTTAATTCATCTGTTGCTTACAGCCAGAAAAAGGAAACATCAGTCAATACTTTACTACAAAAATAGAGAACTAAATATTCCATTTGAATAGCTACAACAGCACTTACTACATTATTTTATGACATACAATATGGATGAAAAAAAAAGTAACTCTTCCAAAGCAGATATATCTAAATTTAAATTAAATTTGGGACCTCAAGAAAGAGCTCTTTGGTATTGTTTTCCACTTTTAATTGAACTTTTGCCTTGCATTGGAAGAAGAGTTCATGGGATCATTTTTTCTGGGTTTTTTTTTTTTTTTTTTGGAAGTACTACTAGGGATGCAAGTAATTTCTATAATTTGAACTAAAAATTATTCTCTCATTGGGAAGTGCTCTTTTTCAACTAAGCATATCATTTCAGAAGTGTTACACACAGGGGCTGGAGCCATGGCTCAGAGGTTATGGCACTCGCCTGGCAGAGCAAGTATGAGAGTTCAAACCCCAGCACCACATACACAATGAAGTCTCAGAGCAACGAAGACCATGTGAAAAACTAAATAAAAATTGATTCTCTCTCTCTTACGCTGTCCCCTCTTTAAAAAAAAAAAAGTATTACACAAAATTGGTGAGCAAATCAGCTAGTCTTTATCAAGATAACCAGATCCACCAACTGATAGTCCATAAGATGGCATTAACATATCTTCAAAAAATCATATGAGGGGCTGGAGCGGTGGCTCAGCGGTTTCGGCGCTTGCTTGGCAAGCACGAGGACCCGGGTTCAAAACCCAGCACCACGTACACAGCTGAGTGTTGGAGCAACTAGGGCCATGTGAAAAACTCAATAAAGTTCTTTCTCTGTCTCTCTCACTGTCCCTCTCTTTAAAAAAAAAAAAAAATCATATGATCAATTTGTCCTTCTTTCCCTTAATAAATTAGAAATAAGATCTTTGGCAACACAGGAGTTAGAGAACTGCACAATAAAAAAAAGAAATCTTAAGTTATTAATTACTTCATTAAATTTAAATACTCCTCAAATAGTACTTTTTAAGTGCCAAACTTTTCGTCTCAAATCATTACATTTATATTAAACATTCAGAAACTTTGGAGTCACCTTAGACTACTCTTTTTCCTTTTTTATTGCTCACTAAAGTCATCCCTAATCCTATCATCACTGCCCTAGTTCAGGAACGTCTCATATCTCCCATGAGAGTTTCCCATCTGCATTCCTAGTCTCAAGAATTATTTCCCTCTAATAATCTACCAGACTACTATCATCAATTCTTTTTTATTAAAATAAGAGTCAAGGGGAGGAGCTGGAGCAGTGGCTCAGCGGTTATGGCGCTTGCCTGGCAAGCATGAGGACCGGGGTTCAAACCCCAGCACCATGTACACAACTAAGTGTTGGAGCAACTAAGGCCATGTGAAAAACTAAATAAAGTTGTTTCTCTCTTTCTCTGTCTCTCTCACTGTCCTTCTCTCTAAAAAAAAAAAAAAAAAAAAAAAAAAAAAAAAAAAAAGTCAAGGGGAAGGGCAGAGGAGTGGAGGGGGAAGAAGGGGGAAGAGAGGGAGGGGAAAATAGGGAGGGGTCTAGGGAAACAATTAACAATGTAGCATAGTGTTTACCCCCCCCAAGAATAAAAATAATACTTATGAAATCATTTAATTCTGAAAATTCACAATTAAACATTTATATCAATTGCAGGGGAGAAATATAGAAGAATCAAGAGACTGGGATGTGGGGAATGTCGGGGTTACTCTGGTTTCAGAGCAAATGCATATCATATTTTACTTTATATCCATTTATGATTGTACAATAATTCAACTTCTTAATAAAAATTAAAAATAAAATAAGAATCAAATAAGAACTACAGTTTTCAGTTAAAAAGTCTCATAACAAAACCAATATGTATTACAGGACGATTAGAAAATCTGGGTAAGCATAAAAAATAAAACAAAAATCACCCATTATCTCACAACCAAGTAACACTGATTAAATGTAGCACACATCCTAGAAGACTTTTTCTTTAAAGCATTATATGCACATTTTTAAAAATATAATTGCAGCCAGGGGTACAGCACAGCGGTAGTGCACTTACGTGTCATGCACAAAGCCCTGAGTTCTATTCCCAGCACATTAAACAACAAAAACAAAAAGACAAGGCCTCATAACTGGGTATGGTGACACATGCAATCTGAGCAACTTGGGAGGCTGAGACAGGAGGATCACAAGTTTGAGGACAGCCTCAGCAACTTTGGGAGACCCTGTCTCAAAATTTAGACAAAAAGGGTATGTAGCTCATTAGGAAAGCACCCCTGGGTTCAATCCAATACCAAAAAGCAAAAAAAAAAAAAAAAGAAAAAGAAAAAGACATTAAACAAGGTTTTTTATAAATTGGTTCAACATAGTCTTACGTATTTGGAGGGAATCGTTATTACATATTCATGCATACACAGATACTGACAAAGTTAAAGTCTATCCTAGTCCAGGATCTCCCTGCTTCATCCATTCCCTGATCTCATGTCTCCTCTGTAATACCCCATGCTATAGATAGAAATGAGCATATACGTGTTTATTAATTATTGAAATTTCTGAGTTTATATGCCTGCCTGAGTATAATTTAGCTTCTTAGGGGGGTTGAGTGTATCCCAACCATATCCTCCCTCCCTTCTCCTCCCCTTCTTCATAAATATGGTTCCCCCAAGCTTATGTGAAATTTCAACTCTGGTGAATTTATATTAAACTTAGCTAACTTTGGGCTGGAGTGGTGGATCAGCGGTTATGGCGCTTGCCTTGCAAACGCAAGGATGCAGGTTCAAACCCCAGCACCACGTACGCAATGAAATGTCCAAGCAATGAATATCCATGAAAAACTAAATAAAATTGCTTCTGCCTTTCTCTATCACTGTCCCTCTCTCTTTCTTTAAAAAAAAAAAAACTTAGCTAACTTTCATTCTATTTAGGTTCCACATATATGAGAAAACATTCAGTCCTTAAGTCTCTGCGTTTGGGATATTTCACTCAGCATTTTTTCCATTTCCATCCATTTAGCTGCAAAAGCCATGATATCATTCTTTCTAACAGCAGAGTAGAACCTCCATTGTATATATATACCACAGTTTTTGAACCCATTCATCCAGCAAGGGGCATCTGGGTGGATTCCATTGTTTATCTAGTGTAAATTGAGCTGCTATAAACACTGATGTAGCTATGTCTCTGTAGTATGTGGATTATAAGCTCTTCTGGGAAAACACCCAGGACTGGGATAGCTGGGTCATACGGTAGTTCCATCCCTATAAACTTCAAGTTTTATCTCCTCCTTTTCACATACCATGGGCACTTCCCCCACTAAGCCCCACTTAAAAATGCTTTTAACGCTTACATATATTCTATCAAATGACATACAGTCCCCTGAGAGTTCCCTGCCATCATAGTTCCTAGGTCTACCTCTTCAGAGGCACTAGATTTAGAGTGGTTCCTGGCTGCTACTATAAATAATGCTGTGGTTCATATCTTTACATAAAAACTGTAGCTATGTCTTGAAATCTTTAATGTCTTGAAATATTTACCCAAACTGACACTACTAGATCAAAATGTTCAAACATTTCTTAGGATTTTGCGCTATATTGTCAAATTATTTTATATAAGGTTTAAACCAATTTATATGCCCAAAGCAAAGGATAAAACACTGCTTTACTATAATTCCCCACTTTGGTATTAAGTATTAATTTAAATTGTAATTAGTTTTTAAAAAATAAAAATAAAAATGAAATTCCCAGCACAGGATGGCATGGCCTCAGGAATTTTTCTGAAATTTTCTGGTTGGTGCCCAAGATCTGACCTTATCCTATAGCACTATTACTCTTAATTTGTTCATTCATTCATCTATATGAATACTGTCTTTCAGGTAAGGGGAACATAAAAGTAAGATAAGCAAGCTCAATAAGGCCAGAAAATTTAAATTCCACGATTCCTCCATCCAAAGCACTGTCCTCAGAGTCATCAAATGCCCTATCACCTTTTGCATCTGGTCTGGGACCTCTCCTAGAGGAGAGGCAATTCCTACCGGATCAACAGAGTCTGTGATGAGGGGAAGTGGTAACACTGGAGAAGTTAGAGAAAGCCCAAGTAGTGAGTGGTCTTAAATGCAAGTTAAGAAACTTGCCTTTATCCTGTAGGCTATTGTTTCCCCTACTTAAAAGCTACCTTAATGATTTGCCACAGTCACATAAGCCCTGAAACCATTAGGAATTAATGTTCTCTTTCTAAAATTTTCACTTCCAAAGGAAATTTTATTATAAATAGAAAACCAGTATTATTTGACAAAATAAAGGATAACACCAGAAAAACAATGTGTAAACTATTATTAAATTTTAAAATATTAAAGAACAAAATGAGGGGCTGGAGAGTGGTGGCTCAGCAATTATGGCACTTGCCTGGCATTCACAAGGATGCAGGATCAAACCACAGCACCACATACACAACAAAGTGTCAGAGCAACGAAAGCCATATGAAAAACTAAATAAAACTGATTCTTTCTCTCACTGTCCCTCTTCTCTTTAAAAAATAAAAATAAAATATTCCTGAGGACAGGAACACTAAACCAAACATAGCCTGCTCATTATAGTAACCTCAAAAAGGAGGCATGTCATATTTCTTTTTCTAAAACTCTCCTAGTCATAACATGCTTTTAATCACAGAGCAAAAACTATTCCATCCATTCCATTGGTTCCAGTGGCCGGTCATTCAACAGAAAACGGTAGTTAACAGCCAGGCACAGTGCTGCACACCCGGAATCCCAGTGACTCTGGAGGCTGAGTCAGGGAGATCACAAGTTTGAGACCAGCCTGAACAACTTAACAAGATCCTGTCTGAAAATAAAAATGAAAAAGGGCTGGGTATTTAGCTCAGTGGTAGAGTGTCCCTGGATTCAATCCCTCAATACTTGGGGTGAGAGGGGCATTTAAAGCAGGAAATTATTAAAAAACACTCATACAGACCCTAAACCTTATTTCAACTTAAAATATATGAATGTACAGGCATTTTCTAATTTTTGAATATAGGATCAAAGCTTTTTCTTTAAGTGAGATAATGTTATGGGCCCCATTATCTTTCTTAGATAAACTATACTAAAATACAATAGCTATGATTTCCCTTACAGTGGACTAAGAAACAAGATACTCATAAAAATCTACAGTATATCTTTTCCCCAAAGAGCCAGTAATTGTTTTTTATCACCAGCTGATTTGACAGCCATCTCTTCAATAACAAATCTCTATTCATATTTTTAAAGCACTCAAAACTCAGTTTTCATAGATATAGCTTTCTTCTTTGTACTCCTATCTCATCATTTTCATGACATTTAACTAAGTTTATCTAATTCTAATACAATAGGCTGGGATTATACAATTCAACCAGAAGGGGCATAAGTATTCAGACATACTACAAAATAACCTACACAAAAATTTAACCCACTGTGGATAAAAGCCATGAGTTACAGAACTGAAGTAAGTTCATTAAACTAAGGTTAGGTAAGTGATTTCAACCACTGTTTCTCCTATTACTACTTAAATATATTAGTCACTTCTTCCAAAACTTGATAAAGCTTAGTCTCCACTGATGCTGTAGGACTTCATGAATTCTTCAAAATGGCTATCCATCTTTACCACATGTAGTCTCCAACAGCTCCTTAAATATACTCAGAGACATTCCAAAATTTTTATTTTAACATCAAGCATGATACTCTGTTTTGGCACTTATGCATCTCTGACACTATTATTTGGATGCTTTTTGTCAACTTTTACAGCTCAAAATCATTTATTAAACATCTTATAAAAGTATTCCTCATCTAAAACTTCAAAAATGGAACTACATGTAGAGTTTGGCAGAAAGAGTGAAAAACTCTTCACACATCATCTGAGCTTCAGGAAGAATTTCAAATATTTCTGAAAGAAGTCTTCAACTTGTGAGACCATCTTAGTGAAACAAGCTTTGCAAATAGGCATATCCTGACAAATACATCTGCTCATGTGAACAACTTAAATTTATCCAGATGAATCTGAATATTCTATGTACAAAACAAAGTGAACACGGTCACCATAAAACTAGAACTATGAAACATTTAGATAAACAGATTCTAAAAATGACCTTAGATGACTTCTCAGAACAAAAGGCCTGATTTTTATTAGTACTTAACAATACACCAAAGTAGAACATTAACTGAATTATAATCTTTCCAACTACCAAAACTTGAGAGTTTGAATTCTTGGTATTTGTTAAACCAAAATTTTAATTTTTTTATTTTTTATTTTTTTGAGAGAGGGAGAGAGAGAAAGAGAGAATCAGTTTTATTTAGTTTTTCATGTGGCCTTCATTGCTCCGACACTCCATTCTGTACATGGTGCTGGGGTTTAAACTCGGGTCCTCACACATGCCAGGCAAGCGCCACAACTGCTGAGCCACCACTCCAGTTCACAACCAAAATTTTTAAATGGATATGTCCCAAGAATCTTAAATACCATTTTAGTTATAATCCAAACAAAGGTTACTTTACTGCTAACTGACCAAAAACAGTCTTCTCACAGAGAAACTTATATTCAGGTAGGCATTTTATAAATCAAAGAATGCACTACTATATTTATTCATTTTTCAGTTTTTTAAATTTAATTATACTTTCTCTACTGTTGCCATTTATATGTGTTAAATAATATTGGTATTCTATTTGTAACAATGAAATGAAATTTCCTTTGAAAATGAATTTTAAACTTAAAATGTAATGTTACTTAGAGAAAAACATTAATAGTTCAGGGGTTATTAGAATATGATAGACCATTAAGGTAGTACCCAAATAATCTTAAATATGAGAAACAGTCTACAGGATAAAGGCAAGTTCCTAAGCATGCATTCAAGACCTATATGGCCTTCCCTCCCATCTCCGTTCCTACTACTTCATCTCATCACAAACTGCATGCCCTGGCAACATCCCACATATAACTTACCATTTTTTCTGCCTAAAATGCCCATGTTAGTATCCGTATCATCATCATTCCACACCTTTTAAATGCCCAAATCAACTTGTTCTTAACTCACTCTGGATAAAGACAACTCCCTCAAATATCACTATAGTGGTCTACCTATCAAAAGAGGAGCCAAGGCCTCCCACCAACAACCAGCATTCACTTGCCTAACATAACTGCGTGACCTTGGAAGGGACTCATCAACTCCAGTCAAGCTTTTAGATAACTGAAGCCATTGTTTCCAATAGCAGACATCCTGACTAACTTCTTAAGGTTTGAACCAGAACCACCCAGGCAAGTTGCTTACTAGTTGATGATTGTAACAAACTGTATGAGACAATAAATGTTTGGTAGCACTGTCCAAAAGAACTTTTTGGAATGATTAAATATTTTATGATCAACAAACAGTACAGCAGCCACTGGCTACAAACAATGCTAGAAATGTGTCGAGTGTGACTGAGGAACTAAAATTTCCATCTTATTTAATTTTAAATAATTTGAATTTAAATAACCACGTCTATCTTATGGCTCCTGTACAAGAGAGTGCAAGTTTGCTGTTTTAGAATAATCTATCACATAGCAATAACTAATAAAGTGCCTAAACAAAATATGTCCCTTCTATCTTTTCTGTCCTCCTTGCTCCATTTAATCAGTCAACCAAACAAAAACAGTAAAACCAAATCAAGCCCTGCCTCCTTCTCCTTTATTTCCCCTTCCTTGGTGAATACTACCAACATCCACACAAGCCAACAAAACCCAAGCTTTCACCACTAACCCTTTCATCTCTTCATGTGTGTCTATGTGTAAGAGAGTGTGTGTGTATGTGTGTGTTAATGGGGATTGAACCTAGGGCCTTGCACATGACAGGCAAGCAGTGTATCACTGAGCTACATTCCCAGCTCCCCAGCCCTTACTTGTATTCTCAGAATCTTTTTTTTTTTTTTTAAGAAAGAGAGAGAGAGAGAATCAATTTCATCTAGTTTTTCATGTGGCCTTCGTTTCTCTGACACTTCATTGTGTACGTGGTGCTGGAGTCAAATATTTATCTCCTCTATGAAGCTGTTTCTGATCTGTTGAGAAAGTACTGATTATTTCTTCTCCTAAAGTCCCTATACTGTACCCAGAGCACTTAGCTATCTGTCCCTCTAATCAGATGAGAGGCTTCTAGAAGTCAGAAATAATATCTGACTCAACTACATCTGGCAATATTGCATAGTGTTTAAGAGTGTAGGTTGTCAGACAAACTAAAATCCAAGTTCTATCAAAATGTGTTAAAGTCCTAGGAATTAGAACAGAAACAGTGACTGCTAGAGGAAAATGTAAGACTAATGCTCCAACATATCAGCACAGGAACCAGCTTCCTTAACAAAAGTCCTACAGCACAAGAAATAAAACTAAAAACCGTAAGTGGGATGCCATCAAATTAAGAAGCTTCTTCACAAAAAAAAGGAAATAAGAACATAAAGAGAGAGACTACAGAATGGGAGAAGATCTTTGCCACCTGCTCCTCCAATAGGGCATTAATATCCAGAATATATAAAGAACTCAAAAAACTTAACACTAAAAAAGCAAATAACTCACCGAGAGGCAACTTGGGAGGCTGAAGCAAGAGAATAGCACATCTGTGGCCTCAGCAACTTAGCTATCCCTAAACAACGTAGTGAGAACCTGTCTCAAAATAAAAAAAAAATAAAAAGGGCTGGGCACTGGCTTCTCTGAAAAGCCATCTTTGCATTGATCCTGGTCCAGCTCCCCTGTCACCGCAACCACCTCCACTACGTGTCTCTGCAGTTTTATCTCCGGAGTCCCTGAACTCTAGTTTTCTTTTTAACCCACTGGATCAGATTATCAGCATGCCCCACCATGTCAGAGGGCCCACCACCAAGGACTTGAGAAGCAGGAAGCTGTGGAGGAGGCATAGAATGGAAGAGATGCCCCTGCTAATGGGGAAAACAGGGAGCAGGAGGCTGACAATGAGGTAAATGAGGAAGAAGAAGAAGGTGGTGAGGAAGGGGAGGAGGAGGAGGAGGAGGAAGGTGATGGTGAGGAAGGGGACAGAAATGAAGATGAGGAGGCTGAGGCAGTGACAGGCAAATGGGCAGCTGAAGATGAAGAGGATGACAATGTTGATACCAAGAAGCAGAATACTGATGAGGACAACTAGACAGCAGAAAAGGAAAAGTTAAACTAAAAAAAAAGGCCACCATGACCTATTCACCCGCCACTTCCCATCTCAGTCTAAACGTGGTCACATTGACTAGACAGGCCCGACTGCTTTTTTTCTTCAAAGTATTTTAAAAACGGAAAAATTGTTTGTATTTTTTATTTACATTTTATATTTTTGTGCATATTATTAGGGGTGAGCCATTTTTAATGATCTTGGATGACCAAACCAGCCTTTGAACTATTCTCTGTCCTACTGCTGACTTTACTTGTGATGTGCTCATGTTCATTATAATCTCAAAGGAGAAAAAAAAAAACTTATAAAAAAAGCAAAAACAACAACAAAAATCTTATTCTTAGCATTCCCAGTAACATTTTTTGTGTATGTACTTTAGCTGTACTATAAGTAGCTGGTTTGTATGAGATGGTTAAAAAGGCTAAAGATAAAAAGGTTTTTTTTTTCCTTTTTTTGTCTATGAAGTTGCTATTTATTTATTTTGGCCTGTTTTATGTAAGTGTGAAAAAGTGTTGTCCAACAATAAACCAGAATTTTATTTTGCTGAGTTGCTCTAACAAAAAAGAGGGGTGGCCGGAGATGTGACTCAGTAGCAAAGCACCCTGCATTATACTCGGTACCCAAGACAAAAAACAAACAAACAAAAAAAAAAGAAGTAAATAACCCAAGTAATAAATGGGCAAAAGAACTAAACACACACTTCTCAAAAGAAGAAATGCAAATTGTCAACAAATACAGGAAAAAATGTTCGTCAACTCTACCAATCAGGAAAATGCAAATCAAAACTACACTGAGGGGTGTCTTGCTTCCAGGTACCACTCCGCCTTATGGAGCCTCTGCTCTCTTTCCTTAAATAAATCCCACTTTTTACTCTTCAAAAAAAAAATTACATTGAGATTTCGGCTCACTCCAGTCAGAATGGCAATTATCAAGAATACAAATAATAATGTGTTGATAAGGATGAGATAAAAGAGGTACATTCACACATTGTTAGTGGGACTTCAAATTAGTGTCCTACTCTGGAAGGCAGTGTGGAGATTTCTCAAAAACCCAGGAATGGAACCACCATATGACACAGCTATCCCATTCCTCAGTGTATTTCCAAAAGATCTAAAATCAGCATACTATCAGGACTTAGCCACATCAATGTTTACAGCAGCACAATTGACATTAGCCAAACTATGGAACCAACCTAGGTGCCCTTCAACTGATGGTAAAGAAAATGTGGTGTATATATATATATATATATATATACACACACACACACACACACACACACACAATGGAGTATTACTTAGCCCATAAAAAAGAATGAAATTATCCCATTTGCTGATAAATGTATAGAACTGGAAACTATAATGCTAAGTGAAATAAGTCAGACCCAGAAAGTCAAAAGTTGAATGTTTTCTCTGATATGAAGAAGCTAGCCTAAAATACAGGGGGCAGGGAACAAGAAAGAAAAGAAAGGGAGGCAAGAAGGGAGGATTTTGACAAAATAAAAGATCAGGGAAGTAGAAGGGGATTGGGAGGTTGGAAGGGACAGTACAAGGGAAAAACAGCGCAGTGAACCTGAACTAACTTTCTAGTGTACGCATATGAACATACTACAGTGAACTCACCACTGTGTACATCTACAAGACACTACTTTTTTTTTTTTTAAGGGCTGAGGACCGAACTCAGGGCCTTGCGCATGCTAGGCAAGTGCTCTGCCACTAAGCTAAATAAATCCCCAAATCCAAGACACTACTTTTTAAAACTGTAAATAAATAGATCAGTAAAGGGAACAGGGGAGGGGGAGGGGAGAGTAAATACTGGAGATTGAACTGAAGCAAATTATATCCCATGCATTTAGAATTATGTCAAAATGAATCCTAATGTTATGTATAGCTATTATGAACCAATAAAAAAATCCAAGTTTTACTAATCAATAGGCACGCTACTTAAACTTTCTAAGTTATTATTCTTCCCCTATAAAATGGAGATTATGTAATAAAACTTATTATCTCACATAATCATTGTGAGTACTAAGTAAAATAATATGTAAAAATGGTACAGGGCTCAGCACATAATTTTTACTTAATAAATGTATTTTAAGTGGAGACAATGGTTGAGCTGTGGCTTGCTGTACTGTCTTGATCAAAAAGAAAGTATACATAAAGAAAAGGTAAGAAAAGTCAAGAGGATGAGATAACTTTTGCTACGCCACTCTAAAGAAAAATAAATAATTCAGGAAGTCTACTGGGTATACTACCTAGGCAGAAAATTGTAGGACATAGCAAAAGAATTCAATCAGAAATACATAAAAAGTGGAAGAACAGAGGACCTAGATGGGGTAGGATAGGAGAGATTAGAAACTTAGTGACAACAATGAAGGGAACAAATACATGCAAAAGGATATGGGAGAGAAGGGAAATAGAAAATAATAGAAAAATAAGAAATTCCAAATAATAACAATTAATAAATTCCAATTAATAACAAGATAAAAAATGTAGTCCTACTGATACAGAACTCCTAGGATAAATCATGAAATTGCAAATTTTAGGATGTTTTTGACTAATAAAATGGATCAGGCCATTTTAAAGTAATAAATTTGATATTTTTTTTCCAACTAATAAAAATCAAAGTCTAGGGATTACTCAGTAATTCTATTTTACATTCTACTTTTGCCTTGAGTGCTCATAAAATGAAACAAAAAAAAATTACACTCTTATTAAAGTACCCTGGATGTTCTATGGAACACAATTTAAAAACTGCTGCTATAGCTGGGTGTGGTGGTGCACGCTTATAATCACAGCGACTCAGGAGACAGAGGTTGAAGGATCACAAGTTCAAAGCTGGCCTCAACAACTGAGTGAGACCCTGTCTTAAAATAAAACACAAAAAAGGCTAGGGATGTGGTTCAATGGTTAAGTGTCCCTGGGTTCAATGCCTGGTTAGAAAAAAAAGAAAAGATACTATTGCTATACTTTATAGCCAAAGGGAAGTGACTACAATAATCTTTAGTTGACTCCTCTCATTTGAAATTTATGCTTTCTATTTGTGTTGATATTTAACTACACAAAAACAGTAACTATCTAAAATTGTGTGCAGTAGTAAATATAGCAGACCAAGAGACCTGGATTTTAAACCTAGCTCCAAAAATGTTCTAGCTAGGAAATACTAGACCAACAAATTCATGTCTTTGAATATAAGTTTTTTGTCTCCATAAAATGTGAAAAACATGTGGCTTGTTGGGGTATTATATGTACAAATTATAATATCTATAAAGCATCTAAAATAACGCTTTATATGTGCAAGTTGGTTATTGTTACTGAGGAAAAATCATATAAGTATAGTAAATGCAAATGTAAACTACTAAAAGTATCATACAATTAAACATGAATGCAATAATAATTTGTTAGATGCGACAAGATGGAAAGAAATTACACTGTGTGATGATAACCTTATCTTAAAAAATAAAATATGGGACAATAAGCATCGATGAAAATATCTATAATAACCAGATTATTTATCGACTGTGAATTGTTTACTCCCTCATTATTTTTTCCAATCTGACTTTTTAACTTCATTGACCTTGAAAGAAAACAGAACATTCTCCAGATAAGTCATATTGATAATAGTAAATTTTTCAAGCTAGATAAGCAAAGGTCTCCTTACTGCTAACAGTGTAAGGAAGCAATGCTAGCTAAAATGAGATATGGTAAATATTTATGCAAAATTAACAGACCTTTACCCCACAGGGAGGCTGTAAGTATGGGAAAAAGCAGCTTCCCAGAACTCAGCATAGCGGATGTCTGTAGATCTCCCTAAGGGCTATAAAGTCTCTGTATCCATAAGAATGTTTCCAAGAGCATTGCCTTTTTGCATGTAGCCTCTTTGTAAATTTTAAACATAGTAAAATTCTCAAATTACAGTGCTTTAGTCTTTCTCTACCTAGCAACAATATTTACTCAGTAAAAGATTTCTTTTTATGGGCTTCCTTTTTAAACCTACTATCTGTCTAACTCTGTTCTAGGTTTTCTAGGGTTGCTAAGAAAACAATTTAAAGTTAAAAGTGTTAGGCTAAACTTTAAAAAAAATCACACACATCTAAATATCTTTTAAGCAGTTTCTCTCTCCATGTTATGGCATAAAAAGTGGCTAAATTAAAACAATTTATACCACGGAATTTCAGTAATGGGAAAAACTCACTTAGAAGACATGAAGATTAAACGCAACAATGTTTTATGGCTCAGAAAATGAATCTATACCCGTATAAAAGGTAAACTTCTTTTAATGGTAGAAAATATAAACTAAATAATACAGATAAGGTCATTATGCTAACAAGACTTCAAAAAAAAAAAATCTCCATTGCCACTTAGCTAAACATAGATTCTGTCTAAGAAAAAAAAATGCAACCCAATTTACTTACATCACTTAGATGTCACAAAGTCCTGACCATCTACTATTAAAAGGCAGTTTGGGGGTTAGGGATTTAGCTCAGTGGCAGAGCGCTTGCCTAGCACGCGCAAGGCCCCAAGTTTGGTCCTCAGCCCTGAAAAAAAAAGGCAGTTTGTTGCCTTCCCGCCACCTTCCATATTCAATATAATACATTTTGGGAACACTTTTGTTGCTCCTATAATACCAAAAAAGGTAAAACTTATATTAGCTAGACCTTAACTTTTTAAAAGAACTTTAGAATATGATAGAAAACTACATAAAAGCAACACAGACTGAGTTCCAAAAAAGTCCAATATGTACAGGCGTGTATAATCTAAAGCAATGAACAGGAACCTAAAAACGAAACACAGCCTTCATTAAGAGGAAATGAGACAAAATCCCTTGCATCCCTTTGGAAGGGGGAACAGATAATAGATTGTGAGTAGAAAGAAGATCGTTATAAAATTATAATGTGAAGACAATATTTTCAGTAGTGCTGTGGAAAACAAAATGTACTTTCTGGTTCCATCCAATTAGATCAAATCAACAGACCAATCTAAATGAGCCAATCAATACAAACAGAAACGAGACCATTACTTGTGGAAAAAAAACCTTTTAATTTCAAATGGGGAGCACTGGAATCATAATTTCAAATCTTCTGTTTAGAAACTATGTGACAGTAAGTTGGTGAAACTTTTTAGAGCCTCATTTTCCTTCAGTTTTAAAGTGGGAACAATATTTGACTCGCTAGTTGAGCAGATTAAAAAAGACAGGACACAGAAAATACCTGCAATGATGCCCACTACTCAAGTATTCAAATATAAGATTCTTTTCTATATCCCAAGTTTCATTATAAGATTAAATTTCATTTTTTAAATGCTCATTTTCACCTATGTTACATCTTCCCACCTTTCAAAGTCTAAAACAGAGCAAAAAGACATCATAATTTAAACATTTTCTTGCTAATGAAGCTACTATAGTATCCAGAATTCTTCATGGACAAAATTATCACCATATTTCTCATCTGTTCACTGGATGCACAAAGCACAGGCTTAAGGGACTGCTATCTTCAAAGGAGTCAATGAGTTCTTCTTCAAGAAATGACTGAAACAATGCCTTATCCATAAAAGGTAGTTTTCTCTATCCAAAAGCCATGGGCCTCTAACTTGCTTTAAATTTCAATTTACATCAATGTCCTTTCCATTTCAGTTTTGGTAACTCACTAAAATGTAATCGAATTGAAAAATAAGTTAAAAATGGAAATAAGGAGACAGTATTGCTAAAAAGTATTGATTTTTTAAAATTTGAAAATACATCAATTTAATCATTGATTGTAATTTCATACCACTACATCCCCCAAAGAAAAAATTACTTCTTGCTTTATTATTCAGCACTAATCAATAAATATCAATCTTACAGGTAAATTTCTGAATTTTTAACTCAGCGGATAGCAAAAGCTCAAAATAACTGCCACTACAATGACCTACATAGAGCAGACATTCAATATTCACTGAATGAATAAACAATGAAGTAATGCTGATGAAAACAAAACTGCACAAATTCTGAGTGATCAAAGAGACATAAAAATGGACTGTCAATCACTTTCTGACCTTTAGGCTAGGACTGAGTACAAAAGTGGACTGTCAATTCTAAATATCTTATCCATTTTATGATTAAAGTTGTTACTGTTCTACAACCTCAAAAGATTTTCATCTTTTAAAAATCTATCCCTCACTTCCAAATACATCTTAATTCTAAAAAATAGTCTATAATTTTAAATATAAAAATATGAGGAATATACCACAGGGGGGAGGAAACAACTATCTTTCCAGCAGCAGAACCAGCAGTTGAAAATATATGCAAATTCAAAATCATTTTACATCCACAGATTAAAGGTTTAGGAAAACACAGCTATTAAAATTCTTAAATTTTAAATAGTAACAGTCACTACGATTACCTCTAACTATGTGCCAGGTACTTGAATACATTCTCATTTATTATTAACAATAACTCTTCAAAGTATTATTCCCACTGTTAAGATGGGAAAACTAAACTGCTATTCAGAAAAGAGATTTTGTTTAAGTTGTCCCAGCTAGTCAGTAACAGCCATCTGACATACCGAAGCCAGACTCTTTTTGGATCTTCGAGTCATCCTCATTCAGTTCCCTTCTACTTCTCTACTGTTACAAGAGCAAAATACATAAAATACATACATACAAACACATTAAATTCAGGAATGAAGTAGCTTTCACTTTAAAGGCTACTTTTATCTCTGATAAAAAGGATAATCTCAAGAAAACTCCTCACAAGGGAATCAAAATTAATATAATTACTATTATTTACCCTTTTACACATAAACAGACTTATACCCTATTAATCTATAACTGCACTGTGCAGAGTTCTCTATTTTTTTTTTAACTGTTCACACCCAAATTACTTTAAACACTATTCAAGAATTCTAATCATGCAGGATTTCTGGATAAATACAGTTAACTAGAAACCACAATCAATTCCCCAAACTGCCTACTAGCAAATACAACTGAAATGTAACTAAAGTATATTTTCCTGACAAAGGGACTAACAAACTATTATCTCTAAAAAATAATGTTTTCAACTGTGATACAACAATAGAAAAATAAGAAGAAGAAAATGGTAAATCAAGAGTTATTTTCCATGGGTTAAATTTAGCTTTTTTATGTTTAAAATAGACTATACTCTCCCAAACAACCAAAGCCTGAATCAATTCAATGGCAAGAAAAATTCAAATTTAAATAATTTCATTTATAAATTAATGATAACCCTTTTATCCCTATAGTTCCTAAAAAGATTCAGAAATGAGTTTAACAGTATAACTTTTTGTTAACTAAAGCTACTTAGATACCTATTCAAGACTAATCTAAGTGTCTCTATGTACAGTGATAAGCAAATTTGGACAATAAAATTAATTTTACAGTGGCACTATACAAAAATACCTTTATGTGGGGCTGGAGCGGTGGCTCAGTGGTTGTGGCTCTTGCCTGGCATGCGTGGGGACACGGGTTCGAACCCTATCATCACATACGCAATGAAGTGTCAGAGCAACAAAGGCCAGATGAAAATAAATAAAATTGATTCTCTGCCTCTCTTTAAAAAAATGTTTGCATGTTATATACAATAATTTATATATCCACTAAGCTGTGTAAACTCTCTTTGACTACCTCACTGCCACCTAGCAATCTAAAACCTGAAAAGGAGATTATCTTTACATCCTGTAAAAGTGATGATCTTATAACATAGTGCCTCTTATACTCTACAATCATGAAAATGACAAACTTACTGATGACACTAACATCTGGAATAAAAAAGGGAGGCGTTACGGTGTCCTAACGAAGTAACCTGAGCAGCTGAAAGTGGCTTTAATGATTTCTAAACTAAAATTAGACAGACTCAGTTCCTTACTATTAAACCATCTTAGGGATTGCCTTAAAGATATGATAGACCCTTTCTCAATGCAACAAACTGCAGAGATGAATACAGGAATTTTATAAATGATTCTGATGTTCTTCTCCAGAGTAACATCACTGACTGAGAGCTCCCAAAAGAATTGGAGCCATTAGGAGCTGGGATTCCTTTCAATTGGCATCATTCCAACAAAGGCTCAGTGAGAAATGAAACTCCTGCAAATCAAATCTGTTGCAATGTTATTTTTTCCAGCGGTTAATTACCTGCTTCTGCTATACATACACACACACACACACACACACACACACACAAGTGGAGTAAAGGAGAAACTGGAAAATAGATGACATTCTGTTATAAGCCTCCTCCAGAAATTTCAAAATGAAATCAAAACAAGCCCTAGCTATCAAATTCCAGCTACACTCCATGAACATCCTCTCCCACTTAACACCTATCAGCACATATCATGACCTCAAACTATAATACAATGAGAATTTACCATAAGAAGCCACACTTTGGGGGCTAAGGAGCTTGCCTGGCATGTGTGAGTACACAAGTTTAAACCCCAGCACCACATACACAACACAACAAAGTGTCCAAGGAATGAAAGTCACACAAAACTAAATAAAAATTGCTTCTCTCTCTCATTGTCCCTTCTTTCAAAAAAAAAAAAGTCACTTTCATACATCTTTTAGAGATGCTTAATAAAATATTTATAGGTGAAATTATGACACCCAGAAACTGCTTCAAAATAATTTATTAGGGACTTAGAGAAAAGGAAACAGATGAATCAAGACTGCCCATGCGTTAATAATTATTGAAATTAATGACAGAAACATGGAGACTGACCACACCATTCTCTATATTGTGTATATGCTTAAAACTTTTCCATTAAAAAAAGAAAAACACCAAAAAATCTTTCACAGACTCACTCAAAACAACCCATATAATGAGCATGTATTGAACACCTCCTGTGGTAGACTATTTTATTGTTCCTAATTATTCAACTTCCTCTTTCCTTCCTTAATAAGATTACACAGCTTTATCCATTATCATGTGACTTACAATGCTACCCATGTGACAATCAGCTCAACCGTATTACTTATTTTGGCCCATGTCTTATGAGCTGATGTGATGCATACCATGACTGAGTGATATGAATGCTTCGATCAGTTTTCTTTGCTCTTTTATTCTGTCATGATAAAGGTATATCCTAGATATGGGATATTCATTCAGTCAGGATTCCAAAATATGACAGATGAAGCAATGATGCAGCCAATCCACCACTACAATTTGAAGGTGTTGATACGGCAGAATAATCCAGCATAAGGTGACAAGTCCACCTTCTATGGGATAGATGCAAAGAATATTAAAATAAGAGGTTGATGCATTTTTTCAAATGTTTTAGAAGATATATTTTAAAAATACAAATTAAAGTGTAGTTACCACTGAGAGTATCTAAGAATTAATAGGTGCGTAGAGATAGGAGTAAGATCAAAAGGAAACTTTTTATTTAATACCATTACATATGATTTAAATTTTCTTTTGTGTTGCATATTTAACCTGAGCAGCAGCATCTAGGTAGCCGGATTACTTGAGCCATTTTTTTCTTCCTTATGCTTTTCCATATTAAAAAAATAAAATAAAGCAAATAATAATTACTTAAAAAGAATAAGAATAATCCTCCTACCCTGAGGAACTAAAAAGTTAACTGGCAATTTAGATTTAAAGAATCTCAGAACTGGAGCAGTGGCTCAGCAGTTATGGCACTTGCCTGGCATGCATGAGGAAGAGAGTTCAAACCCCAGCACCAGGAAAAACAAAGTGCCAGAGCAATGAATGCCACATGAAAGACTAAATAAAAATTGATTCTTTTTCTCTCTCTCACTGTCTCTCTTTAAAAATAATAATAATAATAATAATGAATAAATAAAGTCTCCCCTCCATTCTACATCCCCTCCCCAAATTAGGAGTATGACATACTTAATTCAATCAGTTTGCTCACTTCTAGATTTCAGCAAAGCAAATATAGGATTTTGCATATGGATGGTGTAGCTACCAATCTCAAAATGAAATTTCTCTCAATTTCATTATTTTAATATTCCAGTAAAACTGATAAAGAAGCTTGCTGTGTTGTTGTGAATAGGCTTTAACCAGTAGCATATACAAAATATTCTACTAAGTTAACTCACATAGGGTAAAATTTAAAAGAATTAGAAGAAGAAAAAAGGAAAAAAATCTATGATATTTTTCTTTTCTCAGTACTGTGGAATGAATCCAGGCGTACTCTCCCTTTGAGCTACACCCTCAGTTCTTTTTTATTTTGAAAGAGGTCTTCTATTTGTCATCCTCCTGTCTCAGCCTCCCAAACAGCTAGGATTACAAGAATGTGTCACTGTGCCTGTCCTAACTATGGCTCTCTTGTTGATTAAACAACTCTTCAAAGGTTACAGAAATCAAGTTTAGTAGTGCAACATTTTATTACATGAGCACTTTTTACTTCAGTTGAGCAATATACATAGCAATAAGCTACAAACATGATCAGGAACATGTCTGCACTTTTCATTCTAGGATCTTCAAGCACTTCACAAACATTAATTTGACTCTCATATCATTGGAGAGGTACATATTATACAACATAATCTATTCTGCCACTACAAAATATTTAAGCACCCCTTCAGTACTGCTTACTTGCCCTGTACACCACGACTGAGTGATGCAAATGTTTTCATCATTTTTTTCTCTTTTATTCTGCCATGAATAGGCATATCCTAGACAGGGGCTATTACTTCAGCCAGGATTCCAAAATAAGAGAGATGAAGCAATGCTGCAGCCAATCCACCACTCACAAAACAATTTGAAGGTGTTGATATAGCAGCATAACCCAGCATAAGGTCTTGCCCAAACAGCCAATAAAACAGGAAATAAGCTGACACTGCATGTGCCACCAACAATCTCCAAAAAGATCAGACCTTCACCCACAAGAACCACTTCCTCTAAGTAAACCACAGAGACTATACTGGGCAAACCACAACATAACAGCTTATGTCTGAAACACAGGCAGATAACCCATCTAAAATCTATAGAATATGATTAAGCACCTTCACAGGACTTCCCATATGTGCTCAAGTATATTGGGGGGGGGGGATATGCTATTTTTGTGGATAATGTATAGTCATTTTCTGCATTATGCGATCATTTTTAGGCATAGTTCCTTCAGACACTGATGAAGCCTCCAACAGTTTTTGTACAACAGAATAATCTGTTTCTAAATTCATGGAAAAATCTACAAAATTCTGATTTTTTTAATAATATCAGCTGAAAAGCAGCATTTATATATAATATTTGACCAAAACAGTAGTCTCAGAGCATTATCTTTATTATTTCATTTATAAGAGCATTATCTTCATATGACTATAATTACAACATCAAAAGAAAAAGCAGTGTAAAAAGTAACTGTGAGCATTAAGTAAACAAGATTTTCTTATATACTTCTAATTTCTGCATGAACTGTTACTCATAGTCTCAAGATGGGAAACAATTTTTCACTGGCTATTAGATTTGCTTGTCTCTAAACACTGGGAAACCACCCAGACCTGTCATGTGACTATGATTTAAAAAACCAGGATTCAGCATACGAATTAGTAAAAGATCCTGTTTTGGTATGAATCTGCCAGCTGTGCCGGTGCATATTAATTCAAAAAGGTAAATTCAGTTTCTTCTTTACTAAAAGTCAATATATAACTTACCTTAAAACTTATGTAACCTGAGCACAGCACCTGACCTTCTGCATCATTATATATCACCTTTACAGAATAAGAAAAAAAATATTTCTGGCAGTAGCTTCATAGGATTCTCTTGAAATCTTAGAAACCTCTTTCACACATGGCTGTCTTGATATTCTAGAAATTCTAAATTGGAAAAGTAAAATGCTCTCAATTTGGCTGTTCCCAAAATTCTAAACTTGCTAACAAAATATAAAGACATCTAAATAATTTTTAACTCAAATAGTATCAAAGAAATAGGTCAACTAGTAAAATAGTAGTAAAGAGCTCTATAATCTTACATATTTTACAATAATTTAAAAATAAACTTTTTCTGTTACAGACTTGTCATTAGTTAACAATTCTTACAAATACAATGACAATGAAATAATGTTTCAATTTTAACATTAGTATATTTTGCTGCAAAAAATAATGCTAAGCATTATAGGTCATCTCTTTTTAGTAACATGAAGAAATAATAGGAGACAAAAAAAAGTAAAACAGTGGGGGAAAAGGGAGGAAAAAAAGAAACAATTTAAGGTAACATAGACTGAAACACCACCAGAAAAGTAACAATTTCCAGATGCATCTCAATACTGCAATAGATATTTTACCTTAAAGCTACAATCAATCAACTTTAACTTCGGAGAAGTTTTATCTCCACTTCTGATAATTTTCAATCAGCAATGGCTCCTAACACTTAGCATTTCTGTACTCTACCTTTTTCACATAATTAAAACATCTGTTACACTAAGGGCACGATATTTGAAAGAATCAGTTTGCAAAGAAGACTTGTATGAGGTCAAGTAATCGCTTAGCTGATTTGGTAATCATGCTATTCATGTAAATTTGTTTCATTTGACTGCTACACCCCTTACATCCATTCTACAAAGTACCTAAAATAAAAGTGGAGCTGGGGATGTGGCCCAGTGGTAAGAATTCTTGCCTAGAATGTGCAAGGCCTTGGATTCAATCCTTGGTACTGCAAATTAAATAAAATAAAAGTTAATTAGAACAGAAAATCTAACTGTAACTTTGGGTTATGTGTGAAGAAAATCAAAGACCCCCTGAGTCATAGTAAAACTAAAGCTGGAACTTGCTTCTCTAGAATTTGGGTCAAAATAAAATACAGAATATCCTATTTTGTAGGAGCACAGAAAAAAATTGTACTAGGAGAACAATTGTGGAAGAGCTAATAAAATATTGAGACAGGCTGATTTTTAGACAATGGATCAACAGAACAAATGTGGCTAAGCAAAGAATAAGAGCAGGAGAATGGAAAACAGTGGTGGTAACTCTCTGAATCATTTAGAGTCAATATAAACATTAAATAGTAGGAGAGGGAGAGTATTATTTAACTTAGAATAGCAGGTACAAACAAGTAAAAGCACAACTCAAAAGTTAAACTTGAGCCAGCACAGTGATACAAACCCATAATCCCTAGGGACTTGGGAGGCTGAGGCAGGAGGATCATAAGTTCAAGGTCAGCCTCAGCAATTTAGCAAAGCCCTAAGCAACTTAGTGAGGTCCTATCTCAAAGGGAAAAAAAGAAAAAGAAAAAGAATTGGGGATGTAACTAAGTGGTAAAGCAACTCTGTGTTGAATCATCCCCAATATCCCCTGCCCTGCCCCCCCAAAAAAGAGAAAGAGAGAGAGAGAGAGAGAAGGAAAAAGAAAGAAATATAAAAGTTCGGGCTAAAGATCAGGAAAATCCTCCTGACTGGAAGACCTATCAGCCTGCTGCTATTCAGTCTCCTCAGGAACTGACAGAAGCTTTATAAACTTCTAGAGATATTTAAAGTTAGTACAGATAAGGTACTAGGAAAAAACCATCCTACAAGAGAAAAATCCAGTTGTCTTGGTGAGGTTGGAAAGTAAAGTAGGAAGAAAAACAATAGACAAAAAAAGGCAACAATTTGAAGTGAAAAATGGGGAACTTGAAAGCCAGATAATCTAGATTAAAATCTTGGGCCTATACTGTCCAATTTCATAATCCTGTCTTAAACTTCATGTTGCCTTAATGTATACAAGACAGACACATGATCTGCCCTATACCAAACTAAAAATATTGCAAATGGAAAAAAAAAAACCACCATAGGATATCATTACATACATGAGAATATTTTACTCAAAACAAAATTATAATTTTGTTGGCTTTAAAATTTCTATTGAAGTGGCACTATTCTGAATATTCTAATTATTAAAAGGGAAAGGAGCATGTCTTCAGATTAAGCTTTTTTTTCTTTAAAGAAAGAAGGACAGTGAGAAAGAGAAAGAATGAAAGAGGGACAGTGAGAGAGACAGAGAAAGAAAGAAACAACTTTATTTAGTTTTTCACATGGCCTTAGTTGCTCTAACACTTAGTTGTGTACTCAGTGCTGGGGTTTGAAACCGGGTCCTCCTGCTTGCCAGGCAAGCACTTGAAACCACTGAGCCACTGCTCCAGCCCCCAGATTAAGCTTTAAAACATCAAGACCAAATTTTAACAGATGAGATCAAATGAAGTTAAGCTTTCTGTTCCTGAAAATGTGGCATGGCCAATTTCTAGGAGATAAGCAATTATATAATAAGGTTTTTTTTTTTTTCTTTTTGGTGGTCCTGGGGATAGAACCCAAGGTCTCTTGCACACTAGGCAAGCACTCTACCACTGAGCAAAACCCCTAGCACAATAAGAAGTATTTATAATAAGATAATGTTACTAGACGTAGAAAAGTTCCCCAAATTACCTCTGGAGAACCATTCAAATATCTTGCTGTTTCTGTGACCCATATAGTTTGGGAGGCAATTCTCAGCTATTTCTGGATGATTCTTAGAAGAGACAACCACAGGGGCTGGTGCATCAGTGTTTGAAGCACTTGCCTGGCATGCACAAAAACTCGGGTTGGAACTCCAGCACCAACTAGGTGTCAATGAAACAAAGACAAAGGGCAGATGAAAAACTAAATAAAATTGATTTTCTTTGTCTCTCTCTCTTAAAAAAAAAAAAAAAAAGAGGACACCATATATATATATACTCAAAGAATTTTTCCAACAGTATGCTCACAGAAAAATATGTAAAAGCCACTATTTGTAGTGAATGTCTGACTCAATCTTCATTTTTTAATTTGAAAACTAAAAATTAGTTTTTTACAAAAAAAAACCTATATGTAAATTCAAGATCATATGTTATGTGTTAGCAAAGGGAAACCACCAGTATGGTTAAGTGGTATCATCACATTAACATACTTTTGTAATGATTTCAAATAAAATTTCTCTTATCAACTCACTGAATAAATTATAAGCATCTTACAAGTGTGCCATATAGCTCAAATATATTTTAAAATTTGCTTTGTCCTCTACATATACATGTGAATGCAGTACTTCATAATATGTGAATCAAGATTTTATACTAAATGAAAAGAAAAGACAAATATAAAATAAAGCACTCCCAGCATATTGGTGCACACCTGTAATCCCAGCAACCAGGGAGATTGAGGCAGGAGGATGTAAAGTTTGAGGCTGGCAAGTGTGAGGCCAGTCTCAGCAATTTAGGCCCCAAACAACTTAAGGAGACCCTGTAGCAAAATAAAAAATAAAAAACGGGCTAGGGACGTAGTTTAGGTAAAGGACCCCTGGGTTCAATGCCCAGTACCAAAAAAATAAAATGACAAAATATAGTAATGCAGGGGCTGGAGTGGTGGCTCAGCAGTTACAGCACTTGCCTTGCTTGCACAAAGACTCGGGTTCGAACCCCAGCACAATGAAGTGTCAGAGCAAAGAAAGTCACATAAAAAACTAAATTGATTCTTTCTCTCTCTCTCCCCAACTGTCCTCCTCTCTCTTTAAAAACAAATAAGATAACATAATGCAAAGCTATCACTGCGATTCTTAACCCTAATTTCAATTTTGTGCTAATCAACTGACTGGCTTTACAAGAAAATTTTACAAGTAATTTCAACTTACAGATAATGACTCATGTAACCTTAAATATAGTAGAAAAATGTGATTCTTTTTTTTTTTTTAAACCAAAAGCATTATATGGCAACTTTGGCTGAAAAAGTATCCTGAATGAAATATATGCATATAGTTACAGGTTTTCGCTTTAAAAGTTTGCTTAAGAAGACTGCTCAGCACAAGGACTGGGATTTAAACCCCAGCACCTCATACACAACTAAGTGTCAAGGAAACCAAGGCCAGATGGAAAAATAAATAAAAAATGGATTCTCTCTTTCTCTCTCTTCCACTCTCCCACTCTCTCTTTAAAAAATAAAATATGTTTGCTTAAATTAAATGACCTTAAAGCTGAATTCAAGGCTAAGAAAATTTCATGAAATCAAAAACCTTTATCTACAGATCAAAAACAAGATCCATAAGCCACAGCCATTTATTCAAGGAAGGCTTTTTTAACTTTCCTACCTGTCCTGTACTTGAAAATTCAATTATGGAACTAAAGAGTATTCTCTCCTCTTTATCCCTCAAAAGAAATTGTAATTTCATGGCATGGCTAAGCTCTCAGGGATAGAAAAAGGCAGGCAAGAAGATGAGAAACAATTAGAACAAATTTTAGTTCTGACGACAGTAATGTATACTGAAAAACCAGCAATCTGACATTTCTATCAATTTTCAAGTGTGCATTCTAAACATTGAAAACTATAATCTCCAGGTCTCACGGAAGTTACAAAGTAAGCCACCAGAAGGTATACATATAAAAACGACTTAGTTTTTTGGTGTTTTGTTTTGTTGCTGGTACTAGAGATTAAACCCAGGACCTCACACATCCTAGACAAGCACTCTACCACTGAGCTACATCTTCAGTTCTAGATTTTTTTTCTTTATAGCTCATCAGATATGCTACATAAAAACAATACCTACCATGAATGTAGTCTGAGTTTTAAGTTTAAAAACAAAGTAAGTGGGGACTGAAGAGTAAAAGATTAAGGGAAAGAGAATGGAACAAATGAATGTGTTAATTTAACTGCAAAATAATAACAGGATATAACAGAGTTCTAAGTATCTAAAGTGACCAATCAGAGACTAAACATAGCTGAATTCCATCCCAGCCCCAGCACGTCCCCAACACAAGAATAAAACCCTTCTTATCTTGTTCAGCCATGTGTCGCCTGCCACAAACTGCAAAACAGAACAACGCCCAAAACCAGCTAGTCTGATTTCAACTGAGGACAGACAGACTCTGTAGTCAGAAGCACCACAATGAAAGAACTCCAACTCACACAGCTGGCCTGGTAGTTCTGTACACTCTACAGAACAAAGCCAGACCACATTCAGTACTTCAAACTTGAAAGGACCTCTAAAAAGCTACATTGGTGCTATGAATTTGCAAATAGTCCCAGAATCAGTAAAATATACCTAGCACAAATTGCAATCAAACAGTAAAAAATAAATCAGGTAGGTAGAAAGGAAGCTAGAAATTATTCTATAGTCATAATTTTGTTAAATTGCTAAAGCACCCTGGCACAGAAATACTACTAAACCACTACTTCCAGATTTTACCTCAATTTATATTCAAATCAGGAATAACTAACTATTCCCTTAAAGAGAAATGGGTGCTTTATATTTATTTATAGAATAATAAGGCATGTTTAAATGAAAAGTCATGATCATCTAACTTTCATTTTTAAAATATTACTAATAAATTCCTAGGAAACAGCAAAAACAAGCGGCTTCTCAGTTGTTGTTTTGGCTTTTTTTTTTCTTTTAATCTTTTGAAAACATGTCAAAGGCCAGGCACAGTGATACATTCCTATAACCCCAGTTAAACTCAGGAGGCTAAAGCAGGAGGATCACAAATTGGAGGCCAGCATCAGCAATTTAGCAAGACCCTCAGCAACTTAGTGAGACCCTGTCTCAAAAAAAAAAAAAAAAAAAAAAAAAAAGAATTGAGGATGCAGTTCAGTGGTAAAGTGCCAGTGGGTTTGATTCTTAGTATGAAAAAAAAAGTTTAAAAAATTAAAAATATATCAAGATAGGCAGCACCTCAACCAATTCAAGAGTACTAATCCTCAAAACAATTTTAAAATAATCTTAAAATAATAACCTTTTAATCTTTTGTGACCAGCACAGTATCTGGCAAAGACGAGGCTTTCAATAATCAAATACTTATTGAATGTTATTATGCTAAATTACAAAAAAAAAAAGACACAAATCCCAAGATTTTATTTCCAAGAAACAGAAAACCTGAAAAGCAAACTTGAAGAAAAATCATTTCTTGGGGGCTTTTTAAGTGACTTTTGTATGGAATGAGTTGGTGACCTAAGTTCTGTTCCTAGGAATTAAACACCCAGCACCTCAATGACAAGCAGCACCACATCAGTTCCTATAAGACTTCTTGTCTATAGGTCCAAATTGAATGAACCAATAAAACAATTATCCACATGCCCGCAAAACTGATTTCTTGGAAACAAAACACCCTGAAAAGAAAATGAACAGGGATAACTAGAAGAAAACAAAAAATACACTACTCATATGAAGCGTATTCTCAGAAACTTTAAAAATTAGTTCACTGAAAATGAAAACCCACTTAAACTATGCAACGGATAAACATAAATAGTTTAAATATTTAATGGAATCTTTTAGGTGAACATTCATGTGACACTGCAAAGCATCAACAGGAAGAGGAAGTTCTGTTTCTGGAGAAGCTGTTATGGTATGATAATGGAATTTGGCCCTTTTAAAATCAACAAATGAGTCTTACAATTGGGTGAAACTCTCTTATTAGGAAATTAAACTACTTTCTGAAGGAGCACTAGTATTGCACTTTTCACTGAGATTTGCCTTCCAATCCAAGTTGTTTGATCTATTTTTTTATGATGGAATAGTTAGAAAGTTGACTTCAAAATAAAGCAAGTTGACTAAAATTTGGAGATAATACAGTGTCCTAACTAAATTCAGAAAGAAAATGTGGTAAAGGAAGCAATATGCTTTTATCGCTTAATCCACTCAAATGATTAACACTTAAGGACTAAGGAAACTCTAGTTCAACCACATACAGTCTATACACACCACTCTCCAACGCTGGAAAATAAACAAAATCCACCTGCCAAGCTTGCGCCTTGCTTAGGGATCCCATCCCTTAAACCCAAGCATTTCTGGGAGATGAACTACTAAAATACAGTAATTAAAAGCAAGTCCCACGGTTTTCCCTCATGCCTTTCAGCTCCTGGGTACTGCCTCCAGCAAGAGCCTTTGAGTTACTGGCAATGTCAACATTCTGGAAAGTTATTAGATAATTAATAACTAAACACTTCAGGTCAACACTTAAAAGAGGCTGAAAATTAAGTTCACGAATAGAAATGTAATAATGTCTAAAGAACTTCTACAGGAGAGGGGTAAATCCAATGATGCACCCGGCGACTTCAGGAACTGACCTTCACCCAAAATGACCTTGTTTCAAGATGGGTACAGAATTCTAATGCACAGAAAACCACAGTCATGGTTTTTCCCCACCTCTTCTCTGGGGAAAGTTCCTCTCCAAAAAAACACTACAGACCCAAATTCAATCAACCGGATAACTTGGCAGCAACTCTAGACTAATTGCACAGCTCCGAAACAACCCTTTTTCCTATGCCTGTCAACTTCACCGGCCAAAGGCAATCTGCAATCACTGACTCTCCAGTTGGACTGGGCCAACCCGGGGTGGCTAAGCACGGGAGGAATTCAAACCCACCTGTCGGTGATAGTCGACTGTGTGCCACTCATTGGGGCCCTTGGCGAGAGGTCCTCCTTCTATCCAACTTGCATTTTACAGTAACACCTCCACCCCACCCCCAGTGCTCTGGGATCCGGCCCAACTCCCGCAGGGACACAAAAGTCCAACTCAAAACTCCATTCAGTCATCTAGAACATCCGATTGAAGGGGGTCAAGGAAAGGGAATGCGGGTTGGAGCAAAACAAGTTATTTCCCAGAACAAAACGAGCAAGTCTGCCAGAAGGCTCCAGCAGTCCTGGAGCGAGCGATACAATCCTCCAGAAGGCACAGGGAGAAAACTTCGTCACAGAGGGAAGCCCGCGAGCCGCGGGGAGGGGACCCGAGAATCCCTCCGGGGCCGGAGCGGAATCGGCTCAGGGACGGGCGTCGGCTCCTGCTCCGGAGCGGCGGGGCCTCGAACTGCCAGCCGCAGCAGGGCCGGATCCTCCGGTCCCCGCTCTCTATCTGGGGCTGCCGGCGGCTCGTGGCCGTAGCCTCGGCCGCGTCTCGGGCCGTCCCGCGCCGGGCTCGCGCCGCCCCATGTCCCCGGGCCCGGGGCCCCTCTCGTCTTCCTCGCCGCCCCCACCAGGCTCCGGGCGCCGGGACGAGTCGCCGGAGACTGCGGGAGGAGGAGGTCCAGCAGCCCGAGTGACAGGGACCGGGTCTCTCAGTGAAGAGGGCTGCTCCCCATCCCTTTGAGGCCCGAACTCTTCCGCAGTCGGCACCGGAGGCGGCGGCTCCTCCCCGACGCTCCGGTAGGCGGCGATTCCCGCGAGGAGCTAGAGGTCTGCGGCCAGGAAGCCCCAGCCCGGGAGCGGCGGCGACGACCGCAGCCGCGACACTCCCGGCGCAGGGCCGGCTCGCCGGGTCCTAGGGGCCCTCACGGGAGCGCGCGTGGAGGGCGGAGGAGGCCGCCGGCGGTGGGGGCCGCGCGACAATTGCGAGCGCGCGCGCGGGTTCCGGTTCCGGTTCTGTCTTCCCGGCCCCGGCGCGTCCAGCGCCTGCGAGCGAAGGCGCGAGCCCGTCCCCTCCCCCGCCGACTTTTTTGGGTCTCCTCCCCTCTGACTTCGGGAAGCCGCCTCACCGGGATCCCTCCGCCGCGCCGCCCGCGCCCCGCGCCCGCCGCCCGCGCGCCGTCCCGGGCTCGCGCAGCCCCCGCGCGGACGCCTCCGCCGAGCCGTGTTCGAGGGAGCGGAAAAAGTAGTTCTGCGGGCCAGAGGGAGGTTGGCCTCCCAGAGGGTCCCGGGAATCTCCCCCAGGGCCACCCCCAGTTTCGGGGCCCTCTGAGTGCTTGGGATGTGCACCTTAGAATGTGCACCTTAGAATGTGCTTGTACCGAGTCGGCTTTCACCCGGGACCTTCCAGGAGCACTCACCCAGTCCCGGGGAGCTCACGACCCTGCAGCCTTTGGGAATTACGCGACCCTGTGTCCTGGAAACGTCCCTTGGGGGAATGTACAGGTTCGTGTTTCTTGACAACAGGTATCGAATTCTTTTGATGCTGGACGCGAGCTCGCGCCTGGGTGTCTGAAGAGAGTCTCTCCCTGGAACAGACCACAGGATAGACAAGTTTTGGGGATGACCTCTCACCTGGAGCACCTGCTGGCCTCGTCCTCCCTGGGGGGCCGTCCGCTGCACACAGTCTTGGCTGCCAGGGTGGGCTGAAGGAAGGAGGTCCCAAGAGCTGGCGAGAAAGAAATAGGGAACTGGGGCCAGGATTTCTTGGTATAAATATTGCTTTTAGGCTGTTTTGCCTTGGCAAAATGAAGGATATTATTTGCCAAAATGAGAAAGCATGGTGCTTTCCGTAACGACTTAAGCTTGATGTGGAGAGATGGGAAAAGAAAGTCTACGTAAACAGTAAATAGCATCCAGTTCTCTCTGAAGAGTTCCCAATATTTTTCTGGTTTCTTTTCCTACAGGGTAGACACATTTAAAGATTGCTATTTAGTTTTATGATTGAATTATTCAGCATTGTGGCAGCTGGAGTGCCACATACAATACTACTCTGCCTGGGAACATGTAAAGTGGCTAACCCTTTCATCAAACTCTTTTCTGACTTCTGAGCTTAAACCTGTGTCCATGGTAAGGGACTTTCAGCCATTTTGTGGAAATCCAGTCTAATAAACAGTGGATGTGGGGAGAGGAAACAATTACCTCTTAACAATGCTGTTTCTAAGTCATTCCACAACAGTTCATGAAAGGATCATTATCCTTAAATAGATGCATGAGCTCAGGCTGACGTTAGAAAGGGGTAAAAAAAAAAAAAGAAAGAAAAGATAAACAGAGGCCAAAGATGACTCTTTTCTGCTGGATTTTTTTTTTAAAGTTCAGGGCACAGCCAGCTAATTTTGTAATGTTTATTTTTGGAAAGAATAGAAGCAGATTAGGGTTCCAAGCTACTTTCCTAATGACAAGACCTGGACACATTGCCATCTGCTGGTGTATCCCAAACATGACAATTCTATTCTCAAGACACCCAGTTGAACTGTTTCTGAGCACAACTGGAATGAGTTCACCATTCACCCATATACACAGAGCAAAATGTTAACTTTATCCACAATCTTAATAAAGTGTCCAAAAGTGTACTAAACATATTATTTTCCCTTGTTCTAATAATGTCACAAAGTAGGTATGGAATGAATTGGACCCCATGACTCATCAAATGCATCTTAAAAATGAGTTCCCTTCTTCCCTTCAAGTGTGTCTCAGTACTTAAGCTTCAGGAATAAAACAAACTGGGAAAGCTTCCTAATTCACCTTCTCTTCCTTGCATACAAAACCTCCTGGCAAGCTGCTCTCAAGATCTTTCCAAACTTAACAGACCCAAGGTTCTAGCTGTGAGCAAAGAAGGCTGTGGGAAAGCTTCAGAAGATGGTAAACAAAGAATTGAACAACCAATTTTTATTCATTCCAAAACTATACTTTTTTAAATAATGAAAGCCTCTATAATCACCCATAAAATACTAGTGATAAAAGCAACAAATGATAGCTGTTGGTAGCACGACTGTTCTGAATACTCTGCATATAGAAAGTCTTCAGAAAAGTCAAGCTGGCCCACATAGAATAGCCTCCCTAAGGTTAGTCTTACGCCTAAAAAAGTCACACTGTTGACCCAGACCACTGGTCAGGCTCTTTAAGAGGATCTTCCAATGGGAATTATTCTAAACCACATCCTCCATCATCCAGTCTTTCAGCATACTTATTAAGTACCTACTATGTGTCCAGGAGTGTTGTAGGCACTGGAAGTCTAGTCCTCAAGACAGACGCGATGGAAGCCTTGTCATCAAGGATTCATTCAACACCATCATATTCAAGGCAACTGCCCAAACAGGTGGCAAAACTAGAAAGAATTAATTCTTCCTCTTCTGGAAAACTATTTTTTTCATGTTTAAATTATTTTTTGCAAGTTTTTTTAAATTAGAAGTATATAGAGATACAATTGAGGGGGAAACATTATCAAACCATCAGTAACCAAGGTATATATACTTTGTTATCCAAGAGTAATGCCAAAACATGGATGACCACCTTGGGTTTCACCTGTTGCAGTTTCCCCCAGA